>JANHGO010008133.1:0-46431 GCA_024606505.1 Aquila spilogaster
CCGGCCCCGCCCGCCCACGGCGCCCTCTGCTCCGGGCCGTGCTCCCGGCGCTGGGGCGGCTCCGAGGCCGCTCCTCCCGGGGCTCGGTGGTGCCGTGATCTCTGCCCCCATCTTTGGGGTGTTCTCCTGTGTTCTCAGTGCCACATCAGACCCAGATGAGTGCAAGGACTGAAGCAGAGCTGCTCCAGAGGCCGCGGTGCCTCATAATCTCAGTGCCCCCTGGCACGAGGTGACCCCTGCCCGCCCCTCGGGGCTCATTCCGCAGCGCGGTGCTGTGGGGCACTCAGCGCCTCGTGTGTCCCCGCATCACTGCCCCCAGAGGAGGAACCATGGCTCCGGTCAGCAGGACCGGTGCATGCAGCTGTGCGGAGGGCAGAAAATCTCTCGGGGCTGCGTTGGTGCAATTCAGGGCCAAACCCCGGCAGTGGGCCCTGCCCAGTGCATGTCGCTCAGGTGCGGGCCTGTAGCCTGGGGGAGCTGGCCCTGCTGTGCCAGGTGTGCCAGCAGCCACGGACTCTGCTCCTGCACACCTCCCAGTGTGCCCAACTCTGCCTATGTCCCTTCGCCATCACGGAAACCAGGCTTAGTAATGCACTGTCCTCATCCTCTAGCCCCACATTACAATCTTACATCCCATTCCAGCCCACGACGACCCTTTTCCCTACCTCAGCACTGGCATGTGTGCCCCTCTGATGTGTTTTCTAGCATTCCTTCAGACTGCTCAAAATACCAGGTGTCTGGAGGTTGTTTTCAAGCAGCTGATACCTTTTCCATGCCCTAGCCCAGCTAGAATACAGTGGAGCCTAGGAAGTTGATCCATAAACATGATCCACTCTTCCTTGAAGCGCTGGTCTCTTCTTGCTTAATAGCTCTGCATCTCATACTGCTCCTCTGAACTCAGGTGCTGTGCCAAATTCAGTAGCATAACCTGATACCAGGGGGTTACAGGACACATGCTCTATTCATTTCCCTACCAGAAAGGCTGGAAAATGGATGCAAGGGCAGAATCCTGAGTCTTGGAGATCATTTGGTTCCTACCTCTTGGGAAAGGAGGGCTTTGGCAACGATATGGTGGGAAATGACATTGTGAGCATGTTGGCTGCATGTACAAGGAGCCACACTCTGTGTGATTGTATGACCTCACTGTATTAATTCTGGGGAGGGGCATCCTGGGGTGAACCGTCATTTTAAAAATGTGAAAGCCCTTAAGAACACTTTGTTTCTCTTTCCTCTGTCTTTGCTTCTAGAAAGAGGACGGCAGGAAGGCACCTTGGCATTTAAGGGCTGCTGCCAAAATCCATTCTCCACCAAGGCGGCAGGGACCCTCCAGCTGGAAGAAGATTTCGGGGCAGCTGGGAACCGTGGAATCTGTGCCATCATGGGGGTATTGTGGCTGGCCAGATTCATGCTGGGATGTACAGCAGTTTTGTATGTGGAACAAGCCCAGGGTCAATATGAAGGGGACTTGCAGACAGACAGATTTGCAGGCTATGAGGAAAGACAGCCAGCAAACAGAGTGAGAAGAAGAGGCCAAGACACTTTACGAGGGTACGTTTAATGTTCATTTCTATTTTATAAAGCAGAACTTGGTTTATTATTACAGCACATAGTAACATGCCTACAGAATTGCTTTTCTGCCCTTTCCTTGAGCTCAGGAAGGAATCTGCTCTGCAGACAGAGGGTAGGAGGACAGCTCTTGCCATGAGGAATAGTAAAGCAGGCAGAGAACCCGGCCTGCTGTGTGAATAGAGTGTTGTGCACTGAGCTCTTCTGCTTTGATCAGTGGATCACAGCAGTTTTGGGCTCGTGCACGAGTACTGTAAGGAGTCATCTGCGTCTTGCCTGCAGGTGGGAAGAATCCTGGGCATTTACCTGGAGTGATGGCTCTGGCTGGTCTTTCCATTACCATCCAGTGAGGATGTTGTTGACTGAAGTTTCAACCATGGAGTCACCCTCTGCTACGCTACCAATTGATTTTGTGGGTTATACTGGGAGGTTATTGCCTCTGATGGCTGCTTTTGCACTGATAGTTGTTCTCTCTACCATTGCTAATGGGCGGGCGTACACACTAAGTCATCTGTTGTGAAGTAAAGTTGGGGCTTGTGGTCTCATCTGTAGAAAAATTGGTGTGAGAGCTGGACCAGTGAGGATTTTCCACTTGAGGAGGGAGACAGGTCTCAGCTAGAGAATACTGAAGCTTGTGCTGGAGCTCAGCTGTATTTGCTTGCTCTCAAGATGGTTCCTGGCCCTAGAATTGATTCTGAGTTATTTTAAGTCTGCCTGGCTGTAGTTCTTGGAAAGTGTTCCTGTGTTAGTGGGCAGAAACAGAGCAGAACGTGATACACGCGCAAAGGTTGGACTGTGCCAGAGTCCTCCAGAACTTGCTGAGGAATGCTTCTTGAATAGGATGGAGTACCATGCTTTCAGCCCAGACAATCAAATGTGCATGTTTGGGCTGGAGCTGGAACACAGAGCTTGGCAGTAGAGCTGCAACAGGCAGGTCCATGGTGCTTGCAACATTTGCTCGTGGAATTCAAAAGTGCATGGCGACTTGCTTCTGCTATGGTGAATTTGGAAATGATGAACAGCTATCCTAGGGGTTTGGTCTTCTTGAAACTAGCTGCAAAAAGTGGCCATTAGCTCACTCACAGAGCAGGGATACCGTATGTCTCTCCCAGTAAAATCTGTAAATACTTTTGCTGTGATTCTTTCAGGTATTTTTGAGTCAGATAAAACATTCAAAATCTTCATGATTAAAGAGATGGAGGACATTTCTTACAAAGGATGACAGTCTGCCAGACCAGAGACTGTGGCTGCCCAGGGCTAGGGGCGATTGATCACAATTTTTGTAATGGAGATAGAAAGAAATGGAGTCAGTTCATGTGTTCATTGATTATCCTATCTCATGTAGCCCTGTGAGGAAGAAGGAAGGGCAGAGCAAAGAGATGGTATTTCCATTCGTCACAGGACCTGAGAGAAGGTCACTAGAATTCAGTGATGTTGTGAAACTCAGTGACTTTAGGTGACCAGTCACTGTTTTCAAAAATGACTTAGAGCTTTCTGACTAGAGCTTTCTGACTAGAGCTTTCTGACTAGAGCTCTTCTGACTAGAGCTCTTCTGACTTTCATTGGATCTGAAGCATCCAAATGCCATATGCTTTAAAAACGAAGCCCGAGTTCCCAAGTTAGAAATGACCTCTGAAAACTTTTCTCTGAAGCCTCAGACATTGGTTGGCCAACATTGAAATAAAGCAATACCAAATTATCTGTTGCATAAGCAACTGAAGGCCACACAGTAAGTTTGAGGCAGGATCGGGATCAGGCCCGAAGTGTCTGGTTCCAAATCCCCTGCTGAGAGCTAAGGACCACACCACTGGCTCTTTGGTTTTCCCAATAGTTTCCTAATGCCTTCTGAAGCTGTTGCTGTAGGAGGAGAAAAAGCTCCACTGGGATATGTGCAGGATCTGTTGAAAGACATCTTAGCAAATATAAATTAAGATAAATGAAGATTCATTGCTTCTTGGCCCTTGGGAGGGCAGTCTGTTTTAAGTGAGAGAATGATGGTGGGCAATGCAGGGAGCACTGCCAAAGCACAGTGGCTGGGCTCGTGCCTTGGGCACTTCCCATGCTCTGTGTCAGGTGACCCCCAGAGTCTCCTGTGTTTTGTGTCCAAATCTCTCCAGGATTTCCAGCCCATCAGTGAACTGTCTGTTTAAAGTCTCTTTTTTTACAAGCAGATAAACCACTTGAGATGAGAAATCTATTGAAGAATGATGTTTCAAGTAGTGTTCTCCTGGGCTGAGAATACAGCAACAGATGTCACCAACTGCACTGGTGTAGATGGGGTTGTCAACCAGCGAAAGCCATCCCCTGCAGAGTTACAGACTCATTGCTGTTGTAGCTTCCCAGAACTGTGCTAGTTCCTGATCCTATTCTGCATAGAGTCAAGTGTAGGGAGGTGCACTTGTGGTTGAGCATCTTCCCTGATATGTCTAACCACGTTTGTTACCCTTCTTTGGGACAGTCAGAAAAGTCATAATTTAAGGTTTGGTTTACTCACAGACTAATGCTGTAGTAGCAAAATAAATAAATGATCAGTAGGTTTTATTGCTACAAGTTTAAGTGGTAGTTTTTCAGCTTTAATTTGAGATATCTTTGTTTCTAAGACTTTCTTTAGTTCTGAGACTTCCAGAATTACAATACAGTGAAGCTGAGCTGCATTACATGGAGTTGAACTGGCAGCTTGCCTTTCTCAGCCTGATGATTGTTTAAGACCTGGGCCAAACACCCAGCCTGAGCGCTCTCTGTTTTTGGTGACAGTGTTCAAAAATTTGTAGACCGGTACTGAATTGAAGGAAAGAGGTAAGCAGAGTTCATGGTTCTCTGGTCAGATCTAATGATGATGGTACAGTACATAGTCCTTAGTTCTTCTTCCTCTTCTCTTTTGTGGAAGCCTTCTACTTGAGGCTTCAGAGCTGTCCATAACTCTGACTTCTTGTTCGTTGAAAGAATTTGTTTTGCCAATGCAAGTTAATAAAATGTATTTTCCTTTCATACAGTGTGCTTGATACCTCCCATCCTGCCAGATCTTAAAGCCTTTTATAATGTTAACATGCCATGAACATATCATTTTGTCCATGGCAGAAGTGTTTTTGCTCACAAAGTGGAATATGGCAGACAGACAAATGTATGCATTAGAGATCTTAAGGAAGAGCAACCTACTTTGACAAGCTAGAGCTGGTTCTTGTTCTACCAGTTCTTCTTCTGTGCCCCTCCTTTTGTCCCAAGTGGATGGAACCATGGATTTTCTCTGTCTCTACATTTTGTTTTATTTAAATTTGGGCAGGAAGTTAGGATCACACCTGAACTGAACAAAGAAGCATGACCCTGGTGTCTTCCACTACCTTCCAGCTTGCTACATGGGGAAATGTTTACCAACTCTGGAAGAATCAAATATGCAAGTGTGTATTTGGTGTTCCTTCCTACTCCTGCACGTAGCACACATTCCTACTGTACAAGTAATTCCCCATGGGTTTCCCAGGAAAGCCTTGTGTAAGCCCAAGCAGCGCTGGATATCTGCTCTGCTTTGGTGCCCAGTGACTTTATGTGAAGCTGTAGTCAATTAGTATGTAGGTCGCTTCAAAAGTAACGCCTCATTTATTTCCACTGAAACAACAAGATATGGAGAGCACAATAGCACTATTTGATAGAGCAGATTCTCAGCTACAAAACACTTTTTTTCACCTTAGTCAGCATCATTAGCTGTGCATTTTCACCAGCGATGAACAAGAGCTGCGTGCCATGCTCATACAAATCTACACCAGTGGAGGTAACCCACTGTTGCTGTCGCCACTGCTGAAATGCAGGATTGTATATGGTTCTATTAGAAAATGGTTCTCTGTTCCCTTCCCAATCTCCTTTAATAAGGGGAAAGTATGAAATAAATGAAAAGAATGAAATAAATGCAAGTAAACAAGTGTGTTATTCACCGTTGCCTTCACAAATAATGAAATAATGTGGAGCAATAAATCACAGCCAAAGCTGTGATTTAATCTGTCCTTAAACCCATTAAAGTAGAGGCAATTCAGAATTACTGTCTCCTGAAAGGAACAGCACTGACAAATCCATTTGTGAAGTAGGATTTGAACAGGATTATTAGTTTAATGAACTACTGAACAGTTTCCAAGAGCAAGAATGTGTTTAACAAAGGGGAAAGAAAAGATGATTAGTCTTCAGCCAGCTGAGCTGTTTGCTGGCAGTATGATTTCCTGTAAGTTCGTGGCTGCCTATTGTTTTTCAAGTCAGAATAAAGGCTCAGCTATAGCCTGACTTTAAACAAAACTAATCATGTCAAGCCCATTAATTAGGAAATGGCCACTGAAATTGAGAAGATGGATGAAGATGGAATGTTTTGGAAAGAAGGACAGGCATCATACCTCTTACTGCTCTGATCTGTGCAAAAAGAGAAGCATCTCAGTGAGTTGTGGGGAATGGAGAGGAAGGGCACACTGTGACTGCAGAAGACAGGAGGAATTGATGGGGTGTAGATAAACTAAACTCTCCATGCACCCCAGTTTGGAAGCTCAGGTACGGTGTTTGTGAGGGAAGCTGCAGGCTGTGATTCTGGGCTCTATGGCAACCATTTTAATTGAAGTTGACACTGTGATGATGCTTAATGTCAGAGGGAGTTGAGCACAGCGTAGACCAGCTTCACTGCTTTTCCAATTCTCTGAGATGTGCACAGAGCAGATGATTTCCAGCAGAACTTTAATCTGACTTGATTCCTGACATTGCAGTTCCGCAAGCATCTTAGCACAGCAATTATTAGCTGTTATAAGCTTTCTTGTCCTTGCATAATGTGATCTCACCAATCACACCACTCCCTCTCTTGCATTACTGTTGGCATCGTTTTCCTAATCTGTGTTGCTGCTGAAATGCTTGTGGAGATGATGATGCTGAACTGGAACGAGCAGCCAGAGATGAGGAGAGCACAGGGCTGTTCCATTTAGGGGCAAAACTTGTCTACATTGACCTGAAGTCCTGGTAGAAGCAGAGCACAGTGAAACCACAGCCAAGTCCCATGTGTCTCATGGCGTCTGCTGTTCTGTAAGTGAGGATTATTTACTCAGTGGGGACTATTTACTCAGCAAAAATATCAGTGTATCACACTCTGTGTGACAAACACCAGGATTTTTTTACCAGAATCAATTGTAATTTTTTCCCCACTGTTACTTTAGGTTTATTGGAAACAAGCCTTTATAAAGAGCTGATCCTTGAAAAAAGCAATGTGTTTGAGTGTTTCATGATTACAGGCCTGATCCTGCCTCTGCTAAGGTTGAAGATAATACTTCCATTGATTTTATGAAAAGGAATTTGGCTTAAGCAGGAGTCAGCAAATCTTTCCTCACTATTACTATCCCAGCCACTAGTGTAAGTTTAGTGAGCTGTTGGTTTCCCAAAGTCCTTTAAATGCAGAAGCTCAACTTTGACTCTTTATTAAGGAAAAAAGAAATATTGACCTCAAAGTGGTAGAAAATTCCCTTGAAACTGAAGTCTTGTTTAGAGTAGGAACCATGGTGCTACTAAAAAGCACTGGAAGCTAAAATGTCTTATTTCCTAATTTTACAGTTTATACAGCCAGACTCCCACTTACTGAGCGTGTGTGTTGTTTCTGATAAAGACCTGAACCAGGGTGATAGAAACACTTAAATAAGCAAATTTGTGGGATATTTAACCAACTCCAACAAGAGAAACTACATGCATGTACCCAAAGAGTTGTTGCCTGAACAGAATTTTTTTGCTTATGGTTGCCCACACATCATGTACATTTTTCCTTACAAGCCCCTGAAATGCATGCTCATGCACAAAGGACTCTCCATCTTCAAGGAGGCAGCTTTGGGGCATCTCTTTGTTGCAACAATGAGGAAGAACATGGAAGGGAAGAGCATGGTCAAATTCTAGCAAAGTTTTCTTGCCTTCTTCCATCATACTCCTGCCCTGGGCAGGATGTAGGTCTTTGGCCTCCAAGACCTAATAAAAATGAGTTTAAGGTGACAGTACATTAGCTGTGTGGCACCTCAGTGAAGGTATGTCTGGAACTTCTTTCACTGTAATCCAGTTTCTCCTTGAGAACATTTTGACTGCATCCAGATCCAAGTATTCCACATATGTAAACCCTTATATTTAGTCATAAAGCCAAAAGAGAAATATTGCAACCGACAGAAGGAACAACATGAAGACAACAGCCTCCGACTTAGGACTCTTATTCTTAAATTTTCTTTATATCTTGATTTATGTTTTGAAATGGTTAATCTTGAACTTCTGGCCAAGGCTGTTTGCTCTTGTTAATGGCAGGAAACATTAAGGCAAGCATTGGCATGGTAAAAGATTGTCTGGCATGAAAGGTTATAGGGTCTTGTTCGGAATTTTTAAGAAATGGATTTGAAGTTTGATTTATTTCAGAGTATGAAGGGAAAAAAAAGATGGAAGAGTCAGTAATGCTGCTTTCCAGATTAAAGTGTTACACAGTTCCTGGAACTGTGCACTTTTAGTCTCATTCAAAGGAAAGTCTTCTCTGTGGTTTCTTGCCAACATACAGGATTTAAGCACATTTGCACAGATAAGAGAAGGAGTTCTCTACCATCATTCATACAAAATGCTTGAAGATCTGAATAAAGGGAAAAAATAGAATTACTAATAGAATAGCATTAGTGTTAGAATTAGGATGATAAATAGAATGACAAAGAAAAGATATGTAATGAAAGATGTAATAGACACACATAAAAAAATAGTTGTTAACATTATTGGTCTTGAAGTTGCCATTAACCAAAGTAGATGTGTACCATCTTGTGAAAGCAAGGCTTTCTTTGCATTTTTCTTCTTTCCTTTTATGAAACTGAAAAATAATTTTCATCTCTATTGATATATTTTTGATAAGCCAGCTGTAGAGATAAGCTCGTCTTTCTGAAACAGGAAAAAATTTTGGATCCCACTGCTTGTTGTGCTGAAAATTACAGGAGCTAAACTCCCACCATACGGTTATTAACCATTAATGCCCTTTAAATAAATGAGATGACTGTGGGTTTTTTTTTTTAATGTCAGGGCATTTGTGTCAAAACAGAGATGCCAACAGGCAAAGGAGAGTTTTGACGGCTTGAAATAACTCATGAAAATGCAGCCTCTTCAATTTTGGCTCAGTTTGTCTGTTTCCAAGTCCACAACAGAGATAACGCATTAAAGAAAAAATGAGACATAGGGTTTTTTTGACAGAAGAGGAGAACTAATTTTTGATGGAATTATTGTCATGAGCAAAATAAAACTTGTATTCTCTAGCTTTAAGTAAGGTAAAAAGAAAACAAATGTGAATTAATATGAGCATATTTCTGCTCTCTCTCAAGGTGCCTTTTCTCTCCCCTGTACAAACTATCTATTTGAGCTCATAGAGGAAATACCTGCTATCTTACAACACAGAGGAGCCTGCTCGTAACTCTCCACGATTAATGACTGATGCTTTGGGGCTCTGCCCTCCTAACGATTTGCAGTGATCTGAGGTTACTGTTGCATGCCAAAAATAGCCAGGGTGCAGCTCCTAAATGCATTAGTGCACATTGACCATGCATGTGTGCACTGTTAGTTTGCAGGGTGTGTATGCCCTGCACTCAGCTTTGCGAGGCTTGGGTTGGCAGAAATTGGGTGGAACTTTACTGTAAGCATAAGGGTTTACTTTGGTGTGAACCAGTTGTGTCAGTGGCAGCCAGGCAGCCACCTCAGCTTGGCTTTCCCTCTCTAAGTGTGTCCAGAGTCCTTGTGAGACCTCTGCCTGAGGTGCACAGAGATGTGGAGGGAGAGTTTTTGAGTGTGAGCTGGAGATCCAGAGGTCTATGGTGAGACTTCCTCTCGTTGTAGGCTCTTGCTCCATTGCCTTCATGAGAGGGCTCAGATGTGTTAGCTGCATCTCCTCAGGAAAAGGGAAACGAGGCTTAGAGAGATCTGTACGTAATCTTTAAAGACAATGCATTTCAAATGGGCTGTTCCCAAAGCACTCAGAGCTGCCCTCCTAATTAATATGGAAATTCAAAATTCAAAGTTCAAAATTGCCTTAAGAGCAGAGGAGTTCCAGCACACAGTATAAAGGCCCACTCAAGCCTTGTCAGGCAGAGCCCATCATAAATACGTGACAACCAACTTTTTTATTCAGCCAAAGCAATTTAATGTCTGGGAATGATAAACCGGGGAATTTCATTTTTTCTTCTGCTTTATGAATATAAACATAGACTGAGAGGATGAGATGCACTGATTTTAAAATCTCAGAGGAGGTTGTGATTGGAAGCAAGAAATCCCATCTCACCCTTTTAGAGTTCACCCAAGAAAGCGTCACTAGAATCACAGTGCTTCCTTCAATTTATAAATCAGTTCTGAAGGCAAAGATGTTCTGATAAATGCTGCATTTTAATACTGTTTCAATTTCAACCCAAAGATAATTTAGTATGTATTAGAAGTGTAAGAGCCATCTGGAAAAAAATAATTTATCGGCATTTTTTAATATAATAATGAAAACAGTAAACATGAATATCTTTATTTTAAACTACGTAATTGCTTACCTATAAGGTATATATTCTGATATTGTGCACATTCCTAAATTAGGCATCAAGGCTATGTTTAATCATCCATTCTCTAGGAAAAATAACTAAAACATAAAAACAGATATTAAAATAATTGTTTAAATTAAGGCTTCCTTTCTGTTAACTAAAATAAATGAGAAAAATATAGGTTCTGTTCACTTAAATCAATTTTTCTTGGCTGGAGCTCATCCTTGGTTCTGAGAGGAGGAACAGTGATACGCACTTGCTCCTCTTTGTAGAGCTCCTTTTTCCTTAAGGAGGTCTGCAATTGAGAATCAATGCACAGGGGACGATTCCATTTGCCCTAAGAGCTTTCCATGGCTCTCTGTACTTGCTCTGCTGTTTAGTACTTCATTTCACCCCCATTTCTCCTCTAAAATTTCGTCACATACCTTTCTCCTCTAGCCTGGCTTCTGTTCACCCTCCCCACGTTACTCTACAGTTTCTCTCACTTACCTTTTCTTTATAAAATTCATTGAATCTCCTGGCTCCTCTCTTCTATCCTTCACCCAAAGAGTAAATTCTCCCCAAAAGAAGCTGCAACACAAACAGGCTGTTCGCTTCCAATTTCTATTGTGGTCACTTTACTTGGATACCATCATTTCTGTGTAGCTCAACAAACAAGCAGTTGGTCCCATCCCTGGACTAAGTGACTGTGCTATCTTCTCAGGGCTATCTTCAGTTCTGTTGCTGGAGTCTATTTGGCAGCTGAATTCAGATCCTTGAAAGTCTCAGCTCTCTTTGTGCATCTAACATTGAGATCTTCTGAGTCCCAGCTGGGTCTGGGTGCAAGCAGAGGGCAGGCTGGTGTTTTTAAGGAACACAGATGAGAGAAGTGCTCAGTGGTAGCACCAGAGTTTGCTCAGGAGGAAGTTTTGTGCCAGTTCATACCACTTTTTTGGTGGTCAGATTGAGGTTTTTGGAACTGATGTAAGAGGCCAGAGAGAGTAATGTTCTCCAGCAGGAATGTGAGGGACATGGTAAGTCTGGGATTTCAGTGAGCTCACATTTAAATAGTTCTACTGTCACAGATGAGCATCTCTTTCTTGGGCAGGTCCCACACGGGGTCAGCTGCCTGCTTTTTCTGTCTTGGTCCATGCATGTAACCCCGGGGCAGAGAACTTTGGTGACTGTGCCAGACACAGCATGAAGCAGCCCCATCCTGGGCTCGTCTCAGTGACACAGTGGTGGTCTCAGTCTGGGTATTCCTGATAGCCCTAGGAAAGTGATCTGTAGTTCTGTTCAGCAAGCAACTTCAGAATGCTCTGAATTGTGACTACTTTCATGCTCACAATCTTAGCCAGCAAAATAAATGCTGCCTCTTTCAAAGTGCACAACTTCTGCTGGTGTTAACCAATAAACCCCTGGAAGAAGTACTTGCAATACATATGAGGGATTGGGTAAATCAAGAACTCTGCTCAAGATCCCTAGCTCCACTTTAGGCCGGGGATCCAAATGTCAGCATTGTTTCAGATTTATTTTCACACCATGACACAATCCCAAATCCCTGTAGATGGAGAGATACACAGACAAAAACCACTATCACATTTGGCAGTAATTATTGTCCCCCTAGTGATCTCTATTGCCTGAAGTGGTGTTCTCAGTTATTGTGCGAGATGATCCCTGGGGCCCAACAAAGAATCAGGCTAAGATCAATACCAGAAAGAATTTTGAATCATAGGGAAGATTTCCCATGATTCAGTGGAGAGCCAAGATCATCTTCCCTGGAAAAGCCACAAGCTTCAGTCCTATCCAACTAGAGAATGCAGTAATGGTATCGATACAAATTCCTCTTATTTGACTTTGCACAGGCATGAACTCCCTGATAAGAAAATAAGTTGCAAGGGCAAATGCTCTAAAAAGAGTTTCCACATCTCATATGTAAAATAGGCCTTCTGTGGATAGCAGACACCCTTTCTTTCTGCAAGACCAAATAAGAAATATTCACTGGCCTGGAATTAGCTAAATTGTCACTGAGTTGGTGAATTTACAGCAAAGAGTAACTCTAAATGATTTGTGGAAATCTAGAGTAGTATTCGTGCCAGTGGCCATTCCTTAAACTGAACAAACAGAAGTGCTTTGAGAATCGTCCAAATCTGTTCATTTTCACCATAAATGAATCTTAACTGAGTCTTGGAAGACTTAAAAAACTGAGTATAATGCCTGAGAAAGGCAGCAACTATCAGCAAAACCTGCCTCTTATCATGCAGGGGGCTTTTGTTCACCCTATGTAAGATGTCAGAATTGTTTCACCCCAAAACGGATGCACTGTGTAGCAGAAGAGAGATTTACTTGTCTCTCAGGATACCCAGAAAATGCAAAGAGAAGAGCTGAAGGAGAACTAAGGAGACTATGCAAGCTTGATGGACTCTTAAAGCTAGCAGATTTTTCACAAGCAGAAAAAGGTGTATTTAGCACAGTTTCATCTGCATGTACCAGAAATGGTGTAAATGTATAATATACCACACTAGAGCAGATTATGGAAGCTAAACACCCAAATACAGGTGTAAGAGCAAGCCTTTAGTGGAGGAGGAACAGGACATTTGCCAGCTATGGTAAATGGCAGCTTCTTGCCTTTACACAAACTCCACTGGGAAAAAAAATGTTCCTGGAAGTAGACATTGGACCTCAAAGGCTGGCGGATGAGACAAGAAGAGCTCCCTGCTTGTAACAGAACTAGGGAGTTCTTTTTTTTTTTCCCCCAAATGAAGTTATGATGCTAACTACAAGATAAGAAGGTGTTAAGAGGAGTCCAGAGAAGTTCAAATAATAGACATTTGCCAAAGATTACTAAATGTATAGAAATGAAATCTATCTCAGGACATCCTTGTCTGAAAATAGGTAGAGTTGAGGGCCGTACTGGGGAAAATTATTTCCTATGTTTATATTGTTCTATATGCATCCATTTTTGGTCACTGCTTGAGAAAATGTACTATATATGGACGACAGACAGATGCCATATGACTGTACTTACGGTAGGTGGAGACACTGGTCATATCTTGTTGAAATTAAACTGCTGTTTAGCAGAGTCTTTCTAAGGAGCTGATAGCAAACTCTGGGGACTGATAGGTGCAATGTTGTTCTGAGCTCATCTCAGAGATCTGTTCCATGAGTCCTTACAAGAATTTTCTCAGATCACTAGCACCCAAGATAAATAGGCTTAAAGCACCATGGAGGTGAGAGTTCAGGATGCAAACAGATCACTAAAAAGTCATCTTCCACACTGAGCAGAGAGGCAGTCGTTCTGAAAAGAAACTGGGAGCTGGAGACCTTTAGGGCTTTGTCTAGTGCATGGAAACAAGGAAATAGCTGAGCAGTTTGCAAGAAGGGCAGCGTGAAGCAGTCACAAAGGTTGTCAGCTTCTAGTCCAAGGAGGCCTCTCTCCACATTCTCCTTATCCCTTTGGAACAGTATTCCAAATGTGGCCAGAGTATTGCCTAGAGGAGAGGGGAATAGCTCCCTTGGACCTGCTGTCCGTGCTCCTCCTAACCTATCTCAGGATGTCGTCTGCTTCTGTTGTGGATTTCTCATAGGATCAATCCGTTCAGCAGGAGGAATGCATGAGCAGGTTGATCACATAGAGCTTCTTCCACTGCTGCCCCTGGAGACCCACTGTGTGAGTAGGTGATGTCTCCAAATGGAAGTAATAGGTTCCCCAGGATACACTTGATAGAGTTTAGTGCCTGCACAGTTGTGCTCAAGAATGCTGTTGAATGAAGGTTTCACTAATGTATCTGATCAGGGACCCAAGGTGGTGCCATTAGCTGCTGTAGATGGTCTGAACATGGTTTACTTTGCATTGATTATGAACTGTTATGAACACTTTTACAGAAATCTGTGGGCAGTCAGCAGCTGCTAAGGTGCAGTGCCTAATTCATTTGCTGATGGCGTTTGCCAAATGAGTATCAGTAACTGTCCTGTGAAGCTTGTACACAGGGACGTGTGTATACTCTGAAATATCTAGATGAACATCTCTTCACCTCCTGTCTTCCTGCAGTCACACCCTTTGGGGTTCTAGGTCTACATTTGGTTGTATTCTTGTGACCACATTCCATATCACCTATTTAGTATCATGGAGGAAATCTTTTACCTCTTGATTGTTAGGTTTGAGGTTGGATACTCAAGTTGTGCAGCTTCTCAGTCCAAAATTACCAAACTTGCAAGAGATGTAAAGTATTGCAATCTCTGTCCTCGCCAGGAGACTCAAAGAAGTGCAGTAAGTCATTGCTCAGCACAGCATATCTTGGCTGGACCATTTTAGTTCAGACTTTTTTCCACTGAGCAGTTGGAAAGTAGTTCTGGAGGCTGCCACAGCACTGAGGATCTGTTTCCACACAGCAGGAAGAAGCTTAAGGCTGTGTCAGGGAGGGAGATGGTTCATGGCCTCACCTTGGAAAGCTAAATGCCTTTGTTTCTTCAGTTATGCTATGAGTCTAGAGAACAACTTCTGTTCAGCTCTATCTTAAATTCATATCCTCCTGTCTGGAGAGATCTGAAGTCTCTCATCTTTGAAGGCTGTCTTTTAGAGCTATTTAAAAATGATAGTGAGCCAAGCAACGGACAGCATTGTGGCAAACAAGACAAAGCAGCCAATATCCTTTTTTTCCTGTGAAGGTCCTGTGATCAGGAGAGGGTAAAGAGCAAATGAAAAGCATCTCAGAGTGAATGCAGCTACATGGAAAGGCATCAGGATTAAATGTGGGAAAATACTGATACTACAGAGCGGATTCTGCTTTAATTTTGACATAACCATACTCCTGGGAGATTTTGGGATGAGTAGGAGCCCTGTGCAATTGTGCTTTTGGAAATACAGCATCACTTTTCGCAGTACCCAGGATATGGGTAGGTGGGCAGTCAGGATTGATCCAGTGCCTGTGGAGATGTTACTGTTACTGGTAATGCAATAGTCAGCAAGTGCAGGGCAGATAGCAAGTCTTTCACAACCATCTACAACAGTAGATTATCATTCGTTTTCCTGGAAAGATGATGAGGCCATCAAGAGGAGAATGTTTGAGCAGCAGGAAGCAATCCCTGTGCAGACCAGAGCAGCTCTGAGAATTACCCCAGCCCTGGCAGTCCACCAATTTTCATTCACTTCTGTTTTCCTCTAATTTAAGGAATGGAAGTACCACTTCTGAAAGCCAGCAACTGCTGAGGCACACTGATTACCCACGACAGGGGAGACAAGTCCTGGGCTGCTGTGCCTGCTGTCTGGAAAGCACACATTATGTGTAGCCAAGGATTCATTAGCTGTGGGTCTCACTGGATAGCAGAAGTGCTGCTTGTGGGACATTGCAGTTATTGCACAAAGCAGTCCTCCCGTGACAGTGCAGAGCCTTCTGAAGAAGACAGAGACTTCACACTAGCTGGGTATTCTTTCTCGTAAGGCTGAAGAAGTGGGCAAAGATCTGCATGCATGCACATGTATTGAGGACATAGCTGTGGGTTAAGCAGGAAGTTCAGGATAGCTGTACTTAGTTTTTGGCTAACATTTGAGTCTACAAAACATTCTTAGCCCAAACTTCACATGCTGTGCTGTCTGCCCTCTTCTACCTTTAACAATGAGTACAGTTCTGCTGGGGTCACACTAGGCATCTGAAAATAATTGGCAAACTGAGCCCTTTTTGGCTGCTTGCTCCACTAGTAGGCAACAATTCAGTGCTCTAGGCTGTAGTTCTCAGGCTGCTAACAGGAGCAGCCCAATGCCATTTGTGTTCTGTCCCCACTAGCAGATTGACATCCTGAGCCTGTGGACATTTTTGTGGTGTGAACTGTCTCCCATTGCTTGCTCATGCTTCAGTGCTTGCTCTCCCAGTTCTCAGATGTGTAGTCACTGCCAGCAGGCAGGACTTGGTGCCATCAATTGAAATTCATGCTTATCTTGGTAATCCTATTGTTTATTTAAAGTGAACAAAGAAGATACTCTGGCCAGCATTGGTCTTCTCTCTGTGCTTTCTTAGCATCATCCTTTAATCCATATTCATTTTCATTAAAATAATTCTCTTTAACATCTTTTTTGCCTTTTCCTTGTCTGCACTGGCTCTGTTACCTCCATGGCTCTAAAACCCAAAGCAAAAGTCACATGGCTATTAGCACTGTCTCAGCATTATAGCTATGTCTCTCTGGGACTGCATCACGTCTGGATAAGACCCCCCTTGCTACTACTGGCTACCAGAGAGGTAAATCTGAAATGAGGAGAGCTAAAAATCGCCTCATTTTTAATTTAGGACTCTAAAATGTCTGTGGGTTTTGATTATAAGTTATAATAAAAACGTGGTGGGCAAATTTACTGAACTTGAATGAATTTTCTTCTAGCTTTCACCTTCTCATTACTTGGAGCACTTCACCATGAGCTGTGGTTGCTGTCTTCTGAACAAGTAAATGAGATGCTTTTTATCCATACCTTCTTGCTGAGGAGAACATGTATTGCCAGTTTGTGTTTTCCAGGATCAAGATAACTTCTGTTCCTTTCAACAAGCATTTCTTTGTCACAACTTTGCTGATGAAGTTATTTTTTTTCCTATAAAACGTGATTCTCCTTACTGAGGTCTTGCTTTGGAATCTAATTTCATTTTCCCTCCAGGTAATTTCTATGGCACAGTTAATTTCAATGAATTCTCCCCAGGTTTTGATTTGAAATTCTGCTATCTTTTAGCATCTGCTTGAAAGGTTCAGTCTTCAAGGAGCAATGGTGAACTTGTAGCTTAACTTACTGTGTAACAGAGTACCCAGGACCTCTGCCAGGATCTCTGCACGGAGCTTGATGAAATCCTTGGCTGACTGTCTTTAAGAAAGTGATCTTATCTCTATCTTTGCACATTTGGTACTTGCCACTCCTTATGTTGAATTTAGTTCAACTTCCACTTTCTTCTGTCTTAGTCTATGAGGCTGGTGCCAGATATCTCTTCCTGCCCTGACTTTGATCCAAAAGCTCTTAGTATTTTGTCTGATAAAATAACTATATAATATTCTTTAACCTTCAAGTAAGCTTGAAGTAGCCTGAGGCCTGG
Source organism: Aquila spilogaster (assembly GCA_024606505.1). NCBI lineage: Eukaryota > Metazoa > Chordata > Aves > Accipitriformes > Accipitridae > Aquila > Aquila spilogaster. The sequence continues at coordinate 17,132 of JANHGO010008133.1, forward strand.
GTGCAGAGGCTTCCTTCTGTGCATAACTGTTCACATCTGCGTGTTGAAAATGGGGACCAGCAGACAGATTCAGATGTAAGTCAAACTGAGGTGTTTGGTGCCTGGCCATGTGGTCTCACTGTGAATTGCACAGAGAGTCTATATCATTAAAGATCATCCATTCATCTCTTCTGTATCCTGAGGACCTGAGAGCTGAAACATAGGATTTACAGGACTACTATCTGCTCAGACTGAACTTTGTCTTCCAAGTTAGTACCAACCACAGATGCATGTCTACTTCTACTCAGATTTACAACTGAGTATCAGTGGCAGTACTGGCTGGCTTTGTACTTTTTCCAACCTAATTCAATCAGGAACTGAAGCCCAGAATGTTCCCCCATCTGCAGGGCACTTAGATCCATGGCAACACAATCAATTCTGCATTTAGAGTCCTCTTTTATCTGCTCATCACAGGAGAAGCAACAGATGCCCAGCCTCTTGGAATAAAGTAGGCCCATTTGAAGTCATAATACAGATTTATTCTCCACCTTGAATTGTAACAACAAATTTGATAGTGTTATAGCAGAGACTTCGATTTTGCAGTGTTGGGTTTGGTGAAGGAGGCTCCAGACAGCACCAGGCAAATGCAGCCACAGTTTCTGCATGGGTCACTGTGTGCTCTGGGAACACCAGAACTGGGAAGGAAAGCAGCACACACCCTTGCGCAGAAAGTCACTTAATGTTTGTGCTGCTCATCTTGTAGCCACCATGGAAAGCAGAAGCTGAGATTGCTTGTACTTGGAACGCCACAGAATCGCAGAATTGCAGGGGCTGGAAGGGACCTCTAGAGATCATCAAGTCCAGCCCCCCTGCTAAAGCAGTTCCCTACAGTAGGTTACACAGGTAGGCATCCAGGGGACTCTTGAATATCTCCAGAGAAGGAGACTCCATCACCTCTCTGGGCAGCCTGTTCCAGTGCTCCATCACTCTCACAGTAAAAACATTCTTCCTTGTGTTTGTATGGAACTTACTGGGTTTCAGTTTTTGCCTGTGACCACTTGTTCTACTGCTGCACACCACTGAAAAGAGTCCGGCTCCATCCACTTGACTCCCATGCTTAAGATATATGGACAATGATGAGATTTCCCCCCTCGGCATTCTCTTCTCCAGGCTGAAGAGTCCCAGCTCTCAGCCTTTTTTTGCATGGGAGATGCTCCATGCCCTGAATCATCTTTGTGGCCCTCCAAAATTCCCTGTCTTTTTTTGAAGTGAGGAGTCCAGCACTGGGCGCAGTGCTCCAGCTGTGCCCTCCCCAGGGCAGAGCAGAGGGGAGCAGCACCTCCCTCGCCCTGCTGGCCATGCTCCATGCAATGTACCCCAGGGTCCCGTTGGCCTTCTTGGCCATCAGAGCACACTGCTGGCTCCAGGGCACCCAGTTCCTTCTCCACAGAGCTCCCCTCCAGCAGGGCAGCCTCCAGTCTGTACTGACGCATGTGGTTGTTCGGCGGTAGAAGCAGGACTCTGCCTACGCATAGTCTTGTGGAAGCTCATCGGGTTCCTCTCCACCCCTTTCCATCCTGCCCAGCTCTCACTGAACGGCAGCATGGCCTTCTGCAGTGTCAGCCACTCTTCCCAGCTTTGTTCCGTCAGCAAACTTGCTGAGAGTGGAATCCATCTTTTCGTTCAGATCATTGATGGAGATATTCAACAGAGGGATTTTGAGAGCTTATTCTCAGCCCAAATTGGCTGTTTTGTCATTTTTGTAAACTCTACCCAGTTGCTTTTTCCCTTTGGAAAACATTCTATTTCTTACACTTGAAAAGGTGCAGCATTTCTGCTGCACATCTGCCATGTATCTGCTGCATGTCTGCTGCACATCTGCTGGTTATGTCCTGCACATGTGCTGCGCTTCTGCCATGTCCCTGTTTTGTGTATGCTGTGCTTCTGCTCTACATTTGCTGGATGTGCACTGCACATCTTCACTGTGACTACTGTATGCATGTTGTGTTTCTGCTATGTCTGTTTTGTATCCAATGTACAACTGCTACGTATCTGCTGTCTTCGTTATGTTTATTGTGTGTTTTATGCATGCATGTTGTATGCATGCTTCTTGATTACTGCATGTTTTCTCTTTATCAGTATCTCCTGTACATGACTGCAGTCATGCTGCAGGTGGAAAACTCGTGTATACTTGGGTGGCTTATGCTGAGTATTCTGGAACCCACTAGTGTCGCTCAGCCATGAATCTGTTGCCCTAAACCACTACAAGTTCTTGCCAGAATACAGACTAGAACCTGGCGGATGGACCCTACAGGGTGCTACTGAGATTGGCTGTTGTGCTCAGGGTGCCCAGCCATCCCAGCGGCCTCTGCCTCCCCGCTGCAGAACCTTGGGAATGGAAACCACAGGAAGAAAATCTTCAAAAATCCCCACTGCTCCAGCAAAACTTTCAGGAAAAAACGAAGGCAAGTTCAGGAAAACCTACTGTGATAGAGACCTCAGCGAACTAGCAAGAGAAGTTTTGCAGTAAGTACTTAATGTCATGGGAGAAAGGTAGAGACACTCACTGTCGCCATGTCTACAAGGCCGCAGGCAGTGTTTGGAATGCTGTTCTGAAGGAATGAAGGGATGCTGAGACAATATGTGTCTTACGTGTTTTCTTTGCTGGTGGCAGAATACTGGAGGGTCCAATTTGCCATCTAAATTCACACCGGGAGCAATGTGTAATATTTCTCAGCGGTGATTTGATACAAGGAAAACGGCACAGACGTCTGTACTCAGCTGGGTGGTGCTGTGCAGGCGGTATAATAAACACTAACAGCCTGGCCTTTGTGAGAACAAACCAGATCCATACAGAGACTAATGCTGCTTGAGATGCTGAACACGTTCAGAAACAGCTAGAGAGGCGTTTTTCTCTTAGAGTTGTTCCTGCAAGGTGACTGGTGATGCTATGCTGCTAATTTTTTCTTGAAAGTTGTGTTTGGTATTTCATTTTTTCTGTGCTTTTTCACTGAGTCTCTTCAAAGAACGTATTGGCATGCAGGGTACTCTGGCCTCCATGGGAAGTGGAAGCAGATGCTCAGATTGTTATTTTAGATCTTGAAATCCTTTTATCTATAAAAGTCACTTTTTTTCTTCTAAATGTATCCAAAGCATATACAAACTACATAGGGGTTTTGGTTTTGATAGGAGGTGGGGGTTCGGTTGTGCAGTTTGCTAGAACAATGAAACATGAGCAATGAAGGCATTTCTTCTCCTAGTTTTTAATGTAGATGTTCTTATTCTGGTCTTAAAGTAGAAACCTCATGAAAAGTACTGGAAAGGACCGTGTCCTGAAGGCAGCTCTCAACCGAGACGCTGAAAAAGGGCAAACTAGAATTTGTTCTCAGGTGTGATTTCCTTACAGCTGCCATCTACGGCAACACAGACCAGCAGCCTCTGTTACAGAGCACCAGGGAAGTGAGAAGAGACTGTTCTCTGGAAAATGAACTCGCTGGTCTAGCTGAGGTGAATGGACTTGTTTCCAGAATAAAAATTAAAAAATAAAGCAACCAATGCTTTTGTAATTTTTAAAAATCAAATGTTGTTGTTGCTTCACTCTGCTGCATCCATATATTTGCTCCCAGAGATATTACTACCAGTAGATGAGATACGTACATAGTTGTGAAAGTGTATTTCACAATGAAATGGATTACCGTGAACACAGAATCACGGTATCGTGGAACATTTGAGGTTGGAAGGGATGTCTGGAGGTCCTCTGATCCAACTCTTGCTCAAGAATGGACGCCCAGAGCAGGGTGTCCAGGACTACGTCTGGGTGGCTTCTGAAGATCTCCAAGGATGGAGACTGTGGTCAGCCTGCTCCAATGCTCTGTCAATGTCACAGTGATGAAGTGTTTCCTGATGTTCAAACTTTAGTGTTTCAGAAGCATTCCAAACTGCATAGCAGAAGATGCCTACCCTGATTCGATAACACCACCATCTCTATGCAATGATGATGATAGTTACTAATTGTTACTCACCACCCCCAAGCTGACTATTGAATTGGTTGACATAAAACTTGATTAATAGAAATTAGAATGAGGATAGTATGATTAATACCAAACAACATAAATCTGGGGCATTTAATCCTGGTTAAATGACCACAGTAGTGTTAGAGCCTGCATAGATGTATGAGTTGAAGATTCTTTGTTAATAAAGGGTTCTTCAGTCCAGCAGTGAAATACATAGCAAGATCCAGTAGCTGAAAATAGAAGCTAGATGAATTCAGATCCCAAATAAAGCAATTTTAACAGAGAGGATTACTTCTTACTGGTATTCTACCAAAGTGTATCGTTCACTAGCAATTTTAACTCACATTCTCATGCCTGTCTAAAAGTCATGATCCCTTGGGTTGCACGAGAGGCTGGAAGATTGCTGGCTAGAGTCCAGCCAAGGTTTAAACCCTTTATCTCTACTTATCTCTCTGCTGGCTTCCCGCAACTGTTTGGTCCTTTGTTAGAGACCTTGCATTTCTGCAAGGGGCTGCATTCTAATGACTCCACGCTTGACAAAGTCGCAAGAGTATGGACATCACATGAGTTTGTGGATTTCTTGTTTTCTTTTGGGGAATTTTCTTGGGAAGTCTGTTAGTTCATTTGTGGATGTGCAGCATGGCACAGCATGGTGTGAATACCCAGCTGAAGTACATGGTTGGGCTGGGATTCTTGTCTTCTTCACTGTGTGACATTGTTGAAACTGTCAAAAAAACGTCTGAAGATGAAGAAAGCTATGGTCAGCTTGTCTGGTTGGCAGTTTTGAATGCACCTAAGTTTGCCTCTCAGAATGGAAGAGGGGGACTTTCTCCACACTGAACATATGCAACACTGATGAGTTATATGTACAAGGAATGGATGCCCTTGCTCTGTTCAGATTATCAAGATTTCACTTGCCTGTGGTTTCTGGGGTTATCTGGTATCTAGGAGTCTCTGTTCCCATGTGAAAATGCAAGTCTCCAACTGTCTGTGTCTAACTTTGTGGCTATGGCCCCATTCCTGACTTAGGAACCTACCTGCATGCTCTGGCTTATCAGAGCAGAGCTGGCTGTGCCTCAGTTCTTCACTCCTCCTTGCCATCCTAAGGGGGTCACACTAGGCATTTGGGGCTCTTATTTTGCATAGTCTGACAGCCTGGAGTTGCAAGAGTGGATCTGGTTTCAGCTACTACAGCTGCTGTGAATAAACCACTCCACCATGAGCAGTCTGCAGAAAAAAATACACTTAAGGACATTTACTCTACGTGCTGCTAGGTCTGGAGATGCTTAGCCACATCTTTGGGGCTTGCCCTCTCCTGCCAGCCTGATGGACTTCAGGCAGCACCTGAGTCTCCTTTGTGCCCCTCACTTTGGAGGAGGCACTTACCTTGGACTCCTATCTTCTTCCTACTCTTTGGGGATGCTGACACCAGGTACAGTTGTTCTATACTCATGGTATAGGGTTAGAACCATCACACCATCACACCTGTGGCTGTACCTCAGGTCTCTCCTCTGGCCTCCAAATGCTTTTAACTTGGCATGCATCCCTACCCGTCCTACTTAGTCAGCTCTTACTCAGCATCTCCCTCTGGAGTCCTTCATGCCCACCTGCCCTCCTTAGCTTCTAGCAGGAGCTTGGGTCCTTGCTCTCCTGGTCAGCCTAGCACAGCTCCTCACCTGACACCTGGCATGTTGATTCTGCTCCAAGATCCTGGCAGTCCCCAAATCCACGGATACTGTCCACACCACATACTGTCCCCAACCAGACATAGACTACCTACATTGGGTCCAGGAAAAGAAGTGGTTTTGGTTTCAGATCTTTCGTGACCTTTCCCTTAGAGGACCAGTTTTGGCCAGACTTGCTCTCAGGCTTGTCTCTGCTCAGGTGCCTCTCTCTTATATTGATGCAAGAAGCTTCCAGACACGTGTAGGTATATCAGTGTCCCCAGTGGGTTGTAGAAGAACTCTGTCGTGGCACTTGGCCTCTGATCTACAACCTAGATGTCACTGTTCATGACACAGGGTGGTGACGACCGTATGTTTTGTGCAAGTCATCAGATGAACAGAATGTCAATCTGTAAGAACACTTTCTGTGGAGCATGATCTTTGAGCTCCATGACCTTAGCACAGTGCATCACAGCTGAAATGATGGCAGTCGTGTGCCCTCAGACCCCTTTGCACAAATGTGTGGCTAATTGGGGCTTTCTGAACAGGGAGGTCAGAAGTCAATTATTACAATACTGTATGGTGACTCCATTTGGTGGGAATTCAGCAAGGCTTGTTTAAGCTTGGAGTGGGGGAGCGGATTTTGGCAGAAAAATGTCATTTAAGAGACTATTCAACTGTTCTCATGCAGCAGTAATATGTACTGAATATCCCATGGCACTCTTCAGAAACAGAGGAAAAAATTGTTTTTAATTTTCAGACCCAATGTCTGTGGTTCAAGGTTCCATTCCTACTGCTGCCCTGGCTGGAAAACGCTGCCTGGAGGGAACCAGTGCATTGTCCGTGAGTATCCATTTTCTTGTTAAGGGCACCAAGGGAACTCACTGCCACGTGGGAAGGAAAACATACTTCATGTTTCAGCAGATGACATTTCATAATCCACTGGGATAGCAGCAGTGATTGTTGGGTGTTCACATCTTTACTACTCTTGTTTAAAGTAGGGTTGTTGCAATTGGTCCCATTTAGTGCATGGCCTTTTATCTTCTGCCAAGCTGCTGCTGTTCCTTGTTACTTGACAGCTTGCGTGTTTGCTCATAGGAACACTTCTAGTGACTCCTGAGAAAGTAATTTTAGAGTCTTTATTCAGATGAAATAATTTGGCTGCTAGGACAAGAGCTAGATGCTGCCACTGTAAGCACATTATCATGTGACAGTGCCCACAAGCAGGAATTTGCATCTTTCTTTCAGTGGCCTATTTCTAAAGCAGAATGCTGATTCATGTAGGTCACACCTCTGTTTCAACAGGTAGCTGTCCTGTTTGGAATAGAACATTATATTCTCAAGAGCTGATACACACCTATACAATCCATTAAGGGGCTTAGGACCTGGAACTGATGATTCTCACTTCTGCAGGTTAAGGCATAAGCTATAGGGAGATGAAGGAGTCTGCCCTTCAGAGGATGCTCCCATGGGGAATGAAAGTCATCTCAGGCATAAATAAATGAGATTGTTTTTTGGAAACATTAGGCGTAGTTGTGCCTGTGTTTGATCATGCTACGTACTGAAGCATAGTAAGCACATACTGTAAATGAGTGGTGTCCTGCAGATATTAACCATATCTTGGACATACCAAACAGCAGAAGACACCATGAGATGCTTGGACCTCCCCAGGTTTTAGCTTTCTGATAGAATCTTCTACATTAGAGCACCTCTGGAATGATCTTTTGCAAAACTTCCTAAAAATAATGGACAGTGGGAGATTTCAAGCTGAAAACTCAGTCATCTTGGTGAGAAATGCCTCGTTTCCTAGTAGGAAGTTGTCCGGGACCTCAGATGCACAAAACTGAGCCCAGAGCTGCAAATGGTGTCTAGTGCATCATGAGTGATGAGATCAGTTTGTGCATCCTTGCACACACTGAGTGCCAGAGTATGGCAAGCCACTCACTGAAAATCAGAAGTAGGTAATGACTCAAGAGTCAAATGCATTTGACTTGACCCTTGGTGATGGTAAGATAGGATGGTAAGATACAGTGTTCTGCATACTCTCCTTTACCCATGGGAAGAGACAAGCAAACTCACAAAATTATCATCACCTTAGGAAATCCACTGTGCTGCAGAGAGCGGACACCCCATGAAGCACACAGCTTCAGTTTAATTCTGATTGAAGCGAAGGGTTAAGAAACTGACAGCCAAATAGCTGTTTGGTGGCATGCAGGGTTAGCATCATTCAGGGTTGTCTGCTGACTTTTCTCATAGCTGTAAAACATGCCATCTGGGCTGGAGGTCCTCAGGGAACTCTGCCCTGTAATTGTGTTTATAAAACACACAGAGATGAGTTTCACGGGACTCTAATAAAATCTATGCTTACACAGGTGGAACAGTATCAGCTATCAGCTATGCTCTTGGCTCCCATGGCACAGGAAGGGGAAGAGATTAGCAGGGGTCCCAGGCAAGAAAGGATGACATGAAGGCATCCTGCTAATGCATCTCTGACTAACTCAGGCTCAGTCTTCATTCAACTGGAGCTGCATCTCAGTAACAGTAACAGTAACAGCTCCGAGCCAAATGATGGATTGCAGAATGCTTCATGGCAACACCAGAATTTTAAGGAAACCTGTCTCACTGTGAATGTCACTTGTCTGTGGTGAGAAACATTTTAGCAGACATTTTGGCAGGGAAAAGTTCCACATTTTCTTCTGGGGTGAAAATGTGGTAACAGGGCCAGCTGCAGTGTATGATGAAAGGAAGACATCTCTAGGAATCATGGAATCATAGACAGGCTTGGAAGGATAGTGCAGCCCATTCAGTTCAGACCCCCTGCCATGAGCTGGGTGCCAGCCTGGCCTTGGGCACCTCCAGGGGTGGAGCATCCCAACTGCTCTGAGCAGCCTGGAAGGAACTCATGCCCTGTGAATGAGTGGATCCTTCTCTGACGTTGTTCTGCCCACACTGGGGTCCTCAGGTTGTGCCCCAGATTCCTCCCCAGGTTATTCTTCAAACAAAGTGAATTCACATCCTTTTGGCAGCCAAAGCCATGTCTGTGAGTCAGTTCACACACTAGCATGTTGTGCTAACCCCTGTCTCTTTCTTTTCCTCCAGCAATCTGCAGGAATTCTTGTGGTGATGGATTTTGTTCACGGCCAAACATGTGTACATGCTCCAATGGACAACTCTCTCCCAACTGTGGCTCAGCTGGAGGTAAGAAAACAGTGGTGGTGATTCTCCTCCCTCTGGAGTACTTATGTGATTTCGTGAAAATTCTGCAGTCACAATAGGCCACCAGGTCCTAAACTGAACTGGGCAGTACTTACAAAATCTTTCTTGTGAATTATGCTTCTTTGGTATTAGAAATCATACAGGATAAAGCTCAGAAACTGAATTTCACAGCAGCAAATAGCAATGCTGCTGCCAAAGAGTCCATCCACTCCTGACTGCTCCTTGAAGTGGAATTAAGTCTGTCACTGTTTTTGTTTACCAGATAATTATTTTTTTCAATGTTAAATTCATTCATGTTTTGCTAAGGCTGTGATTTGGATGTCAGTGAGAGTCACTCAGTGCTTTTAGTGAACTGCAGTGACGTGAAGTTAACGTGCTGGCAGAGTTGGGAATGTAGAAATTCCACTGCCACTTTTTCTGCCTTTTTCTCTCCTCTCAGGCTTTCAGGACAAAAACCTGAAAAGCTCAGGGAGGAGCTTATGTGGCTGAGGTTTTTGAAAAATACTGCACAGAAGCAAACTGTGGAGGACTCTGAAGAGTGACAGTCAAATATCCAGAAGGCAATTCCCATAACCCTCTGGTAATCCTTTCAGAACATATTCAAGACAAGATTCTGTGTGCACGTGCTCCATTATTGCACAGCATATGGCTCTGCACAGAAGGCATTCCTCCTGTTTGAGTCTGAATCATACAATCACAGAATCGTAGAATGGTTTGGGTTGGAAGGGACCTTTAAGATCATCTAGTTCCAACCCCCTGCCATGGGCAGGGACACCTCCCACTAGACCAAGTTGCTCAAAGCCCCATCCAACCTGGCCTTGAATGCTTCCAGGGTGGGGGCATCCACAACCTCACTGGGCAATCTGTGCCAGTGTCTCACCATCCTCACAGTAAAGAATTTCTTCTAACCATCTAGTCTAAATCTACCCTCTTCCAGTTCAAAGACATTTCCCCTGTTAGCTGTTGGCCTTGTATATTCACTGGTGTGGACTTACCGTTCCTCTGTGCTCTTTTTCCCACTGTGTTGTATGGTTGAAATTGATCTGGGAGTTATGGTAGATAGCAGGCTGAATAGGAGTCAGTAGTCATTGTGGCAGTGAGTAAAACCAGTCACACTCCAATCTAGATGAAGGAAATCATGATGAAAAAGTCAGAGTTAGGTGTCATCCCCTCTGTCAGTTGCTTAGCAGGGCTATGGCTGGAACACTGCATCTGGGCTGCCATTTCAAGAGGGATATAAAGAAAATGGGGATAGATCAACAGAGGGCTGGAGCACATGTCCTCTAAAGTGAAGCTGATGGAACCGAGCTGATTTAGTCTAAGAAGAGGAGTCAGAAGGATCTGTAATTTCTGGAAGCTGCAGAGGCAGTGGAGTCAAACTCTTCTCGGTGATAACAAAGCTTGCTGGCTACAAGTTGCAGTTTGGGATGTTCGGACTGTACACTAAGAAGTTTTTTACACTAGAGGGTGGTGCAGTACTTGGTCAGGTCACCAGAGGTGTGGGAGATTGCCTTCCTTGGGCGGTTTCAGCCCTCTGCCAGACAAAGTCACAGCCATCGTGGCCGTGGGGAGGCTGAATGAAGACATCCAGCAAGCCCTGTAACCTCACTTGTGTGAGTCTGAGCACGACTGTTTGGAAGAGTAGCTTACACTGAGTCTTGAACTGTGACAACGAAGTTCTAAGCAACAGATGAAAAGCAGACAAAATCATCTGAGTCCTTCACAGGACTTCAGAAGCCAAAAGGGTGTGGTTATCAAGTACTGCTGCCCATACAGAGGAGCCAGTGAGGCCTGTATTCGTTGTGGCCTTCTAGTGCTTGAGGTGGGGAGCTTATAAACAGGAGGAAGGCTGCCTTTTTTTACGGTCTGATGGTGATAGGATAAGGAGGAATGGCTTTAAATTAAAAGAAGGGAGATTATATTGGATGTCAGGCAGAAATTCTTCACTCAGAGGGCGGTGAGGCCCCGGCACTGCCCAGAGCTGTGGGTGCCCCATTCCTGGAGGTGCCCCAGCCCATGGATGGGCCCAGTGCAGCTGGAGCTGGGGGGCACTCAGTCCACAGCAGGAGTGGGGCTGAGGAGGCTGTGAGGTCCCTTCCAACCCCAGACATGCTATAATTCTATTATTCTATGATCTGTGTGTGCAGCTAGTGGCACAGTGTTTTAAGAATGCTGATTATTTTTTCCAGGGCTCTATGCAAGATGCAGAATTCAGTAAGATTTTACAGCATCTTTTAGGGCTCATGGTGATTGCTGGACACAACTCAGTAATTTATTTTCCATTATTGCCCATCTATAGGCATGCTATTGTTAATAAAGTGACTTGCAGGCATCTGACTGGAGGCCAGCTCTCTTGAACCTCAAAACCACATTCAGAGCATGACACAAAGAAGGAAATTCCCAGTATCTGATCCCAGGGTGCCATATTGTCCTTCCACCCTTCAGATGTCCCCAGAAAGTGCTCAGCATAGAAGCCTATGTGAGCACTGCTCTGCAGACCTCGCCAGTGCTCTGCTGAGAGGAGGGTGCTGGAGATACGAAAGTTTCTGGAATGAGGGTCCAGATGTTAGCAATCACAGAGGAATGCAAGGAATGCTGTAAGCAGTATATACATTTGGGCACAGACTTGGCATTCCTCTGTGCCTGGGGTGGATTTCAGCAGGCGCTCAGGGTTAGGGGGGTAGGGTTGGTTTCTCCGCACAGGCTTCATCAAATCTGGCATTCATTGAGGGGATGCTTGTATCTACATTTATCATGAACACTTCAGGGAGGTAAAATAGTCAAACAGTGCATTCCAGAGGCAATAAAAGCTGTTCTGCCTCTCTCTGTCATAACAAAAAGTTTGGTTTCTTACTTGGGGGAGCAAAGGTATTTAAAGAGTAATTTGCAAGTGACTGTTTAGATAGTAGCAATCTGTTAGCAGACATAAAACTTGTCTGCAAACTGCACTGCTGATGGCTGGCAGAACAGCCGCAACCGCCAATCCTTTAAAAGTAGCACTAATCCAAAGCAATGGAAAGAGTTAACTAGGGTGAGCTGTCATTCTCTTTTTCCTAGAACTTTTGTCTCTGCTATCTTGGAAAATCCCAACAAAGTTTAACAGGCTTTTAAATTCTTGGTTGAACGATGTTCTTCTGCACTCCAAATGTAGCAGACCAAATGTCCAAATGTCTCAGTGCCAGAGCTGGAGATAAGTGAGATAGCAATGGGATCTCAGGGCCTTTGGGATCACAGCAGAAGTAAGAAATAGGACCTGCTCTAAGAAGTCACTGCCAATTAGCTGGAAATTTTCTGGATGAGTGTCAGAGCATTATGTCCGCACCCCAAACCTCTAAATTTTCTCAGCTTCACTAAATCTTAGCCCTTGATGAATGCATTGAATGCATAGCACAGCAAACTGTGTAGGGAAAAGCTCTGACAGATGGACAACTGACAGACAGACACTTCCTGGCTACCTCTTCCTACTGTCTCTGGGTGGGTCTCCCAGATTTGTGGTGTGTAATTGCTTTCCCAGTGCTGATTAATTGTAGTGAGGGATGTAGGGTAAGGACGTGCTGGAAACAGAGCTGTTTCCCGGAGAGACTGGTCTCATGTCTGACAATCTGGGCAATGCTTTGAAGCCTCAAGCTTAGTTTCTTTAATGATTAAGCTTTCATCTAAATTTGGCCTCATCTCAGGCCATAGAGCAATAGGAAGGATTGTAGACATTATAACTAATTCAAACCATACTAGAAATGCGTGAATTAAATGTATAGCACATGTGCTTAGCATTTTGAATGCAAAGCTCCAAGACTTCTCATTCCACTCCTTCCTGTCAGGCCTTCTACGAACAAAGCATGAATCATGTAATTATCCTTACTGGACACTTGTGATTCCTGCTGTGTTTTGGGCAGATGTTTCACTTGCACTGCCCCCAGCTCTTCTCTTTTGGAGCTGTTGTTACATGTAGAGAGAAGACACAAACCTCATCAGAGCATCTTCTCGCACATGCACTCTCTAGTCCCACCTTCTTCAAGCTGCCAAGCCATGGAATGATAGAACTGTTAGAGTTGGAAGGGACCCTTAAAGGTCATCTAGTCCAACACCCCTGCGGTGATTGGGGTCATCCACGGCTTGGTCAGGTAGCTTAGAGCCTGCTCCAACCTGGCCTTCAATGTCTCCAAGGACAGGCATCCACCACATCACTGGGCAACGTGTTTCAGTGCTCACCACCCTTATTGAAAACATTTTTTCCTTATACCCAGATTAAATCTCCCCCCTTTTAGTCTGAAACCATTTCCCCATGTCCCCATTCCCTATTGCAACAGACACAGCTGAAGAGTCTGTCCCATTCCTTCCTACAGCCCCTTTAGATACTGAAGGCCACTCTCAGGTCTCCACGGAGCCTTCTCTTTCTGGGCTGGACAGCCCCAGCTCTCTCAGCCCCTCCTATCCTGGCAGGCAGGAACTGTGATACTGTGATGTACATGCTGAAAAACAGTTTTCACTTCACTTGCTATAACCTGAGGCACTTGCAATTTGAGTTGTCATTTTCAACGAAGAAAGAATGCATTGTTCCAGCAGAAAGCTGTTTGATGCTTAGTAATAAACCTCCCCTTTTGGGCTCTTCTAGTTTAATACCACATTCCTTAAATACTGTATAGTAATGAAGCAGTTAAAGCTAATATTGACTTTGTATCTCCATCAGTAAAACCTGATTCTTCTGTATTACTGTTGTTTTCCTACAGTGGATTATTCGTATACACTGCTCCTTAGTCTACAGTGAAAGCTGAACTTTAATGTAGAAAGAATAGATAAGACATGCTTTTCTTTGCAGATTTGTTAAAAAACCTTCTCTTGTATTGGATGAATCTCATTAATAAGGCCACATGGTCATTGGAAAAAGAAGATAAATATCTTTAAAATTTATGGTTTTCCTCCACGGAATAGATTCTACTCCCAAGCCATCTCATAACATTTAACATGCTTGTAATAAGAAAACGTTTTAAGTATTAAATAACCCAGAATGTGAAAAAGCATATCTTGAAAATGGAGCAAAAATCTAAAATAGTGATTAGAGGGTATAAAAATATTTGAAACGTGTGGTATCCCAGAAGAAAGAGAAACAGGAGTAAATATGCCCTTACTCTCAGCCACATGAGCTGCCTCCTTTAGGAAAGACAAAACTTCAGATGTTTAATCGGGGTAGATCTCATAATGAAGGAAAGTGTTGAGTGCTTTTTGTTTCTGTAGAAAGAGGTCTGTTTCTGTTAGTCTAAAGACTGTTTGCCATAAGAGAGCAATCCCACCTTGTCCTGTGTGACATGGCCTTGAAGTGTCACCTCCCCTACATTGCTCATAGTGTTACGCTGTCTGTAACATTCATGGCTTGTTCCTGTCTCAACAGTGCAATACTTCCAGCTGTAGAGCCCTCCTAATGTCTTGTGTCTTGGGAATAAAGAACAGACTACAGTGTTTATAGTTGTAACAAACCCAGGAGTGATGTTACCTCAGTAAAAGCACAAGCCTTTAACCCATTGTGGGCACATATTCCATCGTGAGAATTCAGCAGTGACTTTGTTTAACTTGAAAGAGCATTTAACATCGCTTGTGCTCTGAGAGGAGAAGAGATTAAGAAAGTGATGTGTGTACCTCCTGTCATGAGTAGTTTGTTGCATTGTCTTGTAATACTAATCTGCTCTTCTCCACAGTCCAAACCTGCAATGTGAGATGCATGAACGGTGGAAGCTGCAATGAGGAATCTTGTCTCTGCCAGAAAGGTTACACTGGAACGTACTGTGGGCAGCGTAAGTGCTTGTAACACCAGCTACATCTGTGCACAGTGAGCAGAAGGACAAGGCTGGATTTGTAGAGCCTCGTAAACAGAGAGGTCACCTTGCACGTACTGATGTGCTGGTTGCAGCTCAGGCTTTGATGTTCTCGCTATATTCTCCTCTCCATTGGAATCTCAGCTCACTCTGTTTAGGAGGTAGGTTACATTTGTTCTGCCTGGTGTGGCTGGGAGACGAGTCGACACTGACTCTCTGCAGCCATCCTTCTGGTTCCCCACAGCTGTAGATCCAAACTGCCCTGCAGTGCGCACATCCATCCAACACTGCCCATAGCACGCTGCTGACCTCAAAGTCATGACCTGCCATGACTTGCACCTAGTTCCCTAGACATGAGTTTTAGTTTGGGGGAACTCATGTCAAAGCTGTTGCCTTTGAGTGCACATCTCCTGGCTCTCGGGCTGAGTACCCCATGCTAGGAAGAGCAGGTGCAGGCTCAGCTGATCATCCTCTGTTGTTCTACAGTGGACCATGCTAACTGGAGTTATGTACCATTTTTCTGTAAATATTTTTAGAAAAACAGCATATTCTCTGGGAACGGACTTTTTGTGGGAAACCTTCATTTTAGCTTGAATGAAGTCTGCTTTCAAATAGAAGAAGAAAAACTTTTTTAAAAAGGCAAAAAGATTTTGATTATGAACTATACTTGTTACATTTTGGGGAGCTACATTTGTAGTTCTGCTTATGTGACAGCACTGACTCTCTACAAAGAAACCCCAATGTATTCACCGAAAGAAACTACAATAATTTATAACATGATCTTGTATTTTGTCAAAGCACCTCTACCTTTCAAAGGGAGAAACTGCAGTTTTTCCTCCTAGTTCCCTATGGAAGATGTTTGGCGAATTTAAACAATTGCTCGTGCGTATTGTAGAATAAACAACCGGAGAACTTATGTTCTGTCTGTAATAAACAGCTAGCAAGCAAGTATGCAGAACAATTTTAAAAGAATCTCTGATCAAATGGAATTTTACTGACAAATTTCAAATCCCTGCATGAATGTGAGAACCGCTGAAGTTCTCAGTGAAATCTATGAGAATTTTCTTTAAGACAAACAAAGGACCGTATTTTCCCTAACCTTATCCTCAGCTACGACTGATTCATTTTTGCTGAAACTTTCCAAAAAGTTCAACTGAAGACAGACACACCATATGGAAAATTTCATTCTGAACAGTTAAAGCTTGGGAAAATTGTAAGTAACAGCAAACCAGAGCTTATAATGGAGCATGCTAAGCAACCTTCATTAAGTGCTGCTACCAGCTCCACCTATAATATCCTCAGTAGAGTTTTCATAATGGTTCAGATATTGGCAGCACATCACTGACAGGGTGGGATCCCACTGGCAGCATTCCAGCCAAGCAGATTTCAGCTTCCACAGCTCTGAAATGGGTGTAACCTTTGAAGGCTGTGATACGCAGCAGCACCTGGCCTCTGCTGCACAGCACTTGGCACTAAGCTAGTGATGGCCACACTCAGGTACTGTACAAGATTGCTGTGGATCTGACCTTTCGAGTGAGATTATGTGTCATCTTCAGTGCACCAATGGTTCTAGGCAGCTGAGCAGCTCAAAGGGTGAAAATCTGTATAGGAGTTTTAGGAAATACCTTAACAGTCCTAATTATTCTCAACAAATGCTGAGATTTTAGTAGCTCTGTGGCATCCTGCCCTTCTCACTGGCATTCTCTGAAGCACTTGATCTTGTGCTGCAGATGATGGCTGGCTTCCATCACACACAAGAGAATGCCAGCTAGTGTGGGTGTAACTGAAGAAGATAGGTCTGAGGAAGACAGGTATTTCCATTTTGGGAGCTGGTGATACCACACACCTGCTACAGCCAAATTTGGATTGTTCACAGAAGAAACCGAATTTCTCTTCCTGACTTCTCTCAGGCTTGTCTTCCTTTACCTGCTGCTCACAAAGGGACTTCTTGTTCCCATTCCGATGACAGAGTCTGCCAGGGAGTCTGATGGAACAACAGTTGCTTTAATCTTGTGCTTCCAGGATCTGCAATCCTCTTCCTATTCCTCTTCCTGCCTTTGGCTTTCAGGCTGATGCTGTAGCCTGAGCAGTGGTGATCTCAAAGGCATAGAAGTGGTCCCTTGCTGCCTGAGGTTGGTGAGAACAAATTCCTGCAGGAACCCACCACGTGACAGAAAATGGAAGCACAACGAAACAGCCTGTCCGTGGCACCAGAGGAGGAGTTCTGGAGCAGATAGACTCTGGAGAAGGTGGCAGAAGATGCAGCCTCTGTTCTCTGTAGGAGGGATGAGCCCCTCTCCCCTAACAATGGCTCTCACAAGGGTCCCTGCTCCATCTAGTTTGCTTCTTCAGCCTCTGGGGAGGAAAGACAGGGCACAGAGACCCTTTGGGTCCACAGTCACTCACAGGGGTCTTGCTGCACTGTGAGTGTATCAGAGGCAACTGTATAGCTGCTTTGAAATAGCAAGACTTAAAAGCATTCATTTCCAAATCAGTGAGAGTGTTTAACTTACAGAGACATTCCTACCACCTGGGTACCACCTTTATACATGTCTCTACCAGTTTTCTCTGGAAGGTTATTTCTCTCCTGGAGAGTGTCATCTCTTGATATCACTGAATGCCTGAATGAACTCATCCTATCATAGTGTTAAGAAATGATGAGTTGATGCCAGTGCCTCCTGGAATGGGCACTGATACTGTGCCAGAATTTTTGATCTGTCCATTCAGGTGTTCCTCTACATACCAGGGAAATCAAAACCACTGGGTCCTCCTGACACATATGCTGGTGCAGTCAGAACAGCAGGTTTGGTTTGTGGTCCTGCAGGGCGAGTACCCACAGCTCACACGGTGTACCTGTCTGCCACTTGTTTCTTGACCCTGCATTTCACCACCCTTTTGCTTTCATTTTTCTGCCTCAGTCTCTTTGCAGATAAACCTGTCTCTGATAAACTTTGTCCTATTTGTCCCAATTTTGTTACTTCCATACCCAAATTTGCTACTTCTGATACTATTATTGATGCAGTCTCAGCCTTGCATGATATTACCAATACAGTTACCCAAATACTGCTGGCCTTGTGTAAGACCTCTAAAACTCTCTCAGAAGTCCCCAGTACTCCATCAATTGTTTGTGAGGTTTGGCAATTGCTCACAATTCCACCTCACTTCCCAGTAAAACCCAGCCAGTACTTACGGCACGACCTGTAACTTTCTTCAGCAACTCGCATTCTTACCTGTTACAACCAGCAACTGCTCACGTCATGCAGGTTTTTTCAGCTACTTCAGCCTAATCAGTGTCATAAGTGTTTTGCCCTTACTTCCATCATGTTGACAGCAGATTTTCAACTAAGAATAGCAGGTCTAATCTGAAGTCAAGGGATGTTTGTTTGCTGCCATGTCACACTGGCCTCTGGTCCTTCCTTGCTTCAGATGCGTGGGATGAAATGGCTGACTGGTCTCTTCTCACATTTTATTGTTTTCCTGTTCTCCTCTCCTTAGATTTAAACTGCCTTTATGCAGTTTCTCATTTGTGTAAATTCATCTTGACCTTTACATTTAAATCCCAGTGCTGACCTGAATGAGCTGAGATTCCAGAGCACAGGAAATCCTCTCGAGTGAAATGGGAGTTTATAGCCTTTTTATAAATGGTTTCACTCATAAACAGGAAATCATTTTCCAGGGGAAAGAAAAAAAAAATCATGCTTTTCTGTATATGCTCACTATGTGGAAGAGATTTGTGACAGGTGAATAACACAAAGTAGGTGATATTCTGAGTTCTTCCAGCACTACACAGCTCATACGGTCATTTCCCTGAAAGCAGAAATCACTGATTTCCATTTCTGTTTCTGAACAGCTGTCTGTGAAAATGGCTGTCAGAATGGAGGTCGCTGCATTGGACCAAACCGTTGTGCTTGTGTTTACGGATTTACTGGCCCCCAGTGTGAGAGAGGTAAGAAACATTTTTATATTATCACTGACAGAACAAAGGAGTTGTATATTCAAGTATGTATTCTAGGGATACTCGATTCTGAGTGAATTTCTGCTCAATTTCCTGGCCTGATGATACAGTCCCTAATTCTGGGACTAAATTCAGTCTGAAACAGGTGTACTACAGACATTAAAACTGCCTCGTGAGAGAAGACTTCATCTCTTCCACTTGCAATGCTGATGGTATAGAATTCTTCCATTATGTTTAGTATGAAGATGGTGATTGTTTCTTATATATAGTGTGTTTCAGTGTTTATTAACTTGCCTTATTTGAGAGATGATGTTCCTCAAATATATCCTGGTAGTTGGCCTCTGGAAATCTTGTGGTGGTGAGATCCACTGAGTAATGAAGCTTTTCTCCTCATCCATGTAGTTGGTTCTTCCTTTGTTCAAGTGTGGTTGCCAAGGGTACCAACTTATGCTGCCATTCCAGTGAGAGAGCAGTCATGACTCGAGTTTGTTGGGCATGGTGGTGATGTGTTGATGGTTGGACTTGATGATCTTGGAGGTCTTTTGCAACCTTTATCATTCTATGATTCTAATAACAACCTCATGCCTGAAGCACTCCCTGGAATCTCTGCTTATCAAGTGTGCTGTATGTGAAGTGCCTGCTGTTCTGTGTCTGTGGGTACTCCTCACCCATATGTGGCCTCTTGTAGTAGCTGTTAAACATGACAACATCCCTGTGCTCAGCACAAAAATGGCATTTTTCTCTTGGGCATTTCCCTACTTCTTGTCTTGATAACCAAGGTGTGGCTTAGAAATGTCAGAAAGCCCCTTACCATGGCATCCTCATAAGGGAAGGTGACACTATCAGCCCCTTCCTAAACACTGAGAGAGGAGGGAAAATGGGCCAGTACTGGGCCTGGTCTTGTTCAGCATCTTCATCGATGACCTGGATGAAGGAATAGAGTGCACCCTCAGCAAGTCTGCTGATGGTACAAAGCTGGGAGTGGCTGACAAGGCTGCAAAAGGCTGTGCTGCCATTCAGCGAGAGCTGGGTAGGATGGAGAGGGGTGGAGAGGAACCTGATGAGCTTCAACAAGAGTGTGTAGGTAGGACCATGCTCCTGGGGGCGAATAACCACGTGTCAGTACATGTTAGGGGCTGCCCTGCTGGAAAGAAGCTCTGTGGAGAACAAACTGGGTGTCCTGGTGGCCAACAGGTGACTATGAACCAGCATAGTGAAACCTGGTGGCCAAAAAGGCCAATGGGACCCTGGGGTGCATTGCACACAGTAGGCCAGCAGGGCGAGGAAGGTGCTGCTCCCCTCTGCTCTGCCCTGGGGAGGGCACAGTGCCAGGCTCCCAGTTCAGGGCCGACAGGGAACTGCTGGAGAGAGCCCAGTGGAGGGTGCAGAGATGGTGGGGACCTGGAGCATCTCTTGGTGGGGATAGGCTGAGAGCCCTGGGGCTGCTTACCTGGAGAGGAGAAGGCTAAGAGGAGGTCTCATCACTGTTTATAAATATCTGAAGAGTGCAAGTCAACTGGATGGGGCCAGACTCTGCTCAGTGGTGCCCAGCAGCAGGACAAGGGGCACTGGGCACAAACTGGAACATGAAATTCCATCTGAATGTAGGGAAGAACTTCTTTACAGTGAGGTGGCAGAGCCCTGGCACAAACCACCCAGAGAGGTGGTGGGGTCTCCTTCTCTGGCAGTATTTAAGACCTGTCTGGACACTTTCCTGTGTACCTGCTGTAGGGAATTGCTTTGGTAGGGGTTGGACTTGATCCCCAGAGGTCCCTTCCATCCCCTACAGTTCTGTGATTCTGTGAAAAGAAACATAAGCTAAAACTTTTAATGTGCCAATGTGGTGCATTGATTCTGGCCACTCACCCTGCATCTTGCTCACTTCCCTCTCCCTTTGGATGGGGAGAAGGTAGAAGGAATGTGAAAAGTCTCATGGATTATGATAGTGTGAGTTTAATAGGGAAAGCAAAAACTGAATGTGGAGGCAAAGGAAAATAAGGAATTCATTCACTGTTTCCCATTGGCAGAAAGATGTCCAACCACTTCCTAGGAAGCAGGGCCTGAGGCAAGGCAAGAGCCTGAACCATGTTATTTTCCTCCTTCCTCCTTTTCCCAAGGTCTTAGTGTTGAGCACAAGTCATATGGTGTGGAATGTCCCATTGATCAGTTCAAGTCCCATCTTTGCTATGCCCTCTTCCCAACCTCTAGCCCAGCCCCAGTGCAGTGCACTGTACTGGCTGTGAGGGACAGGGGGCTGGGGAGAAAGCCTTGATGCTGTGTAAGGACTGTTCATCAACAGCTGAAGTGTCAGTGACTTCTCCAGCTTATTTTGGTGCCTATCTTGAAGCAGACTTCCAAGATTCTCAGTGTTCACTGAGGCTGCTGAGGAGTGCAGCTGCTTCTCACTGCAGCAGCTGTGGAAGAGTGATGTCCAAAGAGCACATGCAGTTAGGGGACCACAAGCTTTTGCTGGTTAAAGGACTTAGACAGCTTGCAGGAGCTCTGCCAGACATGGACAGACTGCAGTTCACCAGGCGAGCACTCAGTTCCTATGTCATAAAGACCGTTTCTGCAGCCTTCTGCATCTTTCAATACAGAATCAAACTCCTGCAACAAGTCCCTCGATTTGACATGTCCTTTCTGCTGCAGGACACCATTTATTTGGGCTGAGGGAGGTGCATACCATGTACCATCAAAAATGAAAACTAATGATGTCACCAGAGCTCATAGCTGTTGTTTTTCAAATGAATATAGACTCACAACCCAGAAAGTCGATATTCTAACATTTGCAAGTCATTGTTATGATTTGGTACAATATTTATTTGAAAATCTTGAAAACTATGACCAGAACATCAGGTTTTCAATGAAGGAGTTTTATTTTAGTAGCAACATTGCAAAAAGAAGCATTAACCAGATCTGTTTTGTTTTAAACCTCCTGCAGTTTGGTGCTAGCTGCTCATCCACTAGGAATACAAGGAGCTTCACAAGGAGCTGCAGCTTTCACCAGCCAGGAGTTCAGTTCTTAGTGATAGGTTGCTTTGCTGCCTTTCATCCGGCAGTATGTGCTGAGCGACTCTGTTACTTTACATTTGGGCAGGGTGGGTGTGACTGAGGTGCTGGCTCTGTGATAGAAAATTTCGCCCTTTCCTGGTGGTTTAGGTGGACATCTCACAACACTGCTCTGATAATGATGTTTGGCAAAGGGCCGGAGTGGCACAGAGCAGAAATGAAACTGGAACACCAAGCTGATGTGCAGTCTCCAAGGATTAAAATCAAAGTGCCCTGGAGACATTCTGCTTTTCTAGCCTCTCACTTTCCCAAGACTGGGATAATTCTGTTTAACTCTCTGTTCAAGGATTGGACTGTTCTTGCCTTTAATTTTTTTTTTTTCCCCAAGTTGGGGATTTTTGGCAACATGATTTAGAGGGTGAGATAGGAATAACAGTTGGTTTCCGGTAGCCCAGGCATCAGTCAGTCCTGTTTGAACAGCAGCCAGCAGAAATATGCAGAACTCAACATAGCTGTGCAATGTTCCCTGGGTTGTAGAAGTATTTGCCCAACTTCATGGTGCAGGTGCCACATAAAAGGTCTCTGCTGTAGTTTGAGCTTCACATTTATTGGATGCCAAGCATGGAAAGCTCTTTAAAAGCCTCCACACATTTACTTAAATAACGTGTCATTATTCCAGTACTGCAAACTGTATTCTTTAATCCCTCCCTTTGCCTTTCTCAAACACACACACATCGCATTAGTTACAGAAAGGTATTATGACAAAAACCTTTCCCTTTTGAAGACTCTACCTTGCAGGCTTTCTTCCACCCAAATCCTGAACCTGAGCTCCAGAGCTGTCTGTAGAGCCACTTGCTTTTTCCCTAGCTCACAGTGATCTAAAGTTGATATGGACACTGACTGCGTTTAAAAAGAAACCTACACATTTCTTAAAGACATTTCTGGACACAGCAATGCCAGGATAGGCTTAAAACTCCAAATGACTTCACTCTGTGCTTGGTAGGAGAGGGAATAGGAGTGGGGGCAAACCTTGGAGACATCTTGTAATGTATAAAATTATTTAAATAAAGAGTGCATTTTTAGAAAGCCTACAGAGATTTGGTTTGGTCCAGACTTGTACTAAGAGACAAAACAAGCTCTCCAGCTGTGTATACACAGGTCTTCCCTGCCAAGACAAACAGAGCTCTTGCTTGGCTAGGGGATGTTAAAAGTTACACTTTTCAAAGAGGCTCCTGGCTGGGAAGGCTGTGAATTTGCAGCCAGGTGAGGTGGCTGTGATTGACTTACTGGTAATCGGTAGTGTGACAATGAAGAACTTAGCCCTTCCAAGGAGAAGCTGAATACCTGCTCCATCAATGGGCACGTTAAGATAAAGTCCTTAAGCACCAGACTTACTGGAGACATGATCACTGTTGAATTTTTGTTCAGTTTCATCAGCCATGGTATGTGACGTATTTACAAACATCCTTGGAAGTCTCCAGTAAGAGGAGACACAAGTGTCAGGTTTGAAAGCAGCACGGATTGTGCATAGCTCTCAGTTTAGCTCTGAGTCTCATTCCTAAGAGAGAAGAACTATTCATACAAAGCAGAACCTGGAACCTACTGACTTTGTATGTAGAAAGTCCAAGTTTCAGCCCAAGGCTCCATGTTGATGCTCTCCTAGTATGGCTCTGTACAAAGTTGAGTACTCTAGAAATACCTCAGGTTCCTCCCTATGTCTCTACAGGGACAAAGCTTTCATTAATACCAGTTACTGTCTACTGAGACATTGTTCACCTTTCTCCTTCTCACTCAGGGTATCTACTGTGATGCTTCTCTAGGGAGAACTGCTGGTAATTACTGAACACAGCTCTCTGCCGTTATTTATTGCCTCAATAACCCTAGTATCCTTGCATATACTACTGCCAGAGTACAAAATGGAAGATTATCCTGGCTAAAGACTACAAAGAAAATAACAGGTAGTTAAAGCAATCTTTAATTGCCTTCAGAAATAGCAACATACTATTTACAGTGACTTCCCTCAGTTCTGGGCTGTGAGATGTCTACTCACAGGAATGAGCCAGGCTGGCAGATCAGATCACACTCAGCCTGCAGAAGACAGGACTTGCTGTAGGCTATATTTCTCCATCTCTCCCAGTTCATTGTTGAAATGGGGCAGTTGGTTTGATTCACAGCTGGATGGTGTGGAGATTTTATGTTCTGAACAAGGTCCACTGCTCCATCCAGGGTCAGGACACAGCTGATGCTTGGTGAGGCAGCTCATTACATATCACTCCCCTGTGTTCCTCAATAAAATAGCAGCCATTTGGCTGCAGCATGGGAATTGTGAGGAGTCACCAAAGGGTTCCAGAAGAGCTGGTAAGCCAACCACTGATGCTGATAAGAGAGCAATTGAGATAGGACCCTGTGGTGAGATAAAGCAAGCTGAGCATTTGCATGCTCACAGATAAGCTGCCTCCAGGTTGGAACCACAGTGTTAAATAAACCATAAGGTGCCTTAGACTGAAAAGCTTTGTTAAGAGATGGGTTTGTTAGGAAGGATGGACTCAGACCAGTGCGTATTACTGTGATCTGGCTTCTGGACCAAGAGCTGGTTTGTCTCCAGGCAGCATAGGCACACTGTGTACTTGACTCTGTGCTTTTGCAGGTGATGTCACCACAACCTAAGAAAAAAAAAAAAAATCCTTTCAGCTTGAAATAAAAACCAATAAAAACCCCTCAGTATCAAAATTCAGCTGTATCCACAGTTTAAAGTATAGCAGAACCAGCCCAGATGATACTCACATAGCAGTGCCACTAACTGCTGACTGCTTGGCCTGGCATGCTGTTGTGGTGTTGGAGGGCCTGCTCTGTCTGCCCTCTGCCCATCAGCATCCTGACCAAGAGCTCTGCAGGAGAAGCCCCCTGCCTCAGCACAGGCATAGCCCAGAATCCCAAGGGATTCCCTCGACCCAGGAGAAAGCTCTCAGTGCTTTGTCCAAGATGAAGCGCCAGTCTTCCTCCGGGGGATTTCTTGCCAAGGACACCTGAATGAAATGTTGTAATTACTTCAGGAATAATCTTTGGTCAAACACATTTGATAGCCCGAGGGCTGTACCCACACCAGCTGTGCACATACTGGCAGAAGTGTCTGTTTGGCAGCGGCTCAGAGGGAATGCTCATCAGAAGAGAAATCTTTCTTTTAGAATGTTACAGTCTGTGAAAGCAGAGACCCGAGTCCTTCTGCTCAGTCAAGGTGACTGAACTGAAAGCTGAAGCAAAACCAGAAGAAAGCAGAAAATATTCTTAACGAGGAGGTTAGTTGCAGCTGGTTGTCTTCCACAGGAATGGATCCAGTCCCCCCTGTGCTACATCACCTCACTTCAGACTCCTGTGGGGTAAACGCTTCCAACTTAGCACAACACCTCATGAAACCGTATAGGTGATGGAGTGATAGCAGAGCTGGAGGGCAGGCTTCATTGTCCAAATGCTGATGTTTCTGTTAGGTGATCAGTTCTGCCCCAGATGTTAGCACTGTGGACTACTCTACATTTATCCAAGTGAATCCCATCTCTGGAATCTTCAGATGAAGAGGGAATTTGCAGTAAGATTTTGGACAGAGTCCCTGGTTGTCATAGAGTGGCTTATCTGATGTTGGATTTAAATCTTTAAAGCCCAGAGCAGTATAAATATAGTTGTCTGTAGAGCTCTGCCTGCTGCAAGGTACAGCATTGTGCTGTTATCTCAGATTGTTTGTACAGAAGGCAATGCCATATAACGATACTGAACAGACAGCTCCATTTGTCCAGCTAACATCTGCGCCAGAGCGTTAGGTTCGTTAGGTTCTCAGAAAGGCTCGTTAGCATTGGACAAATGCAGCTCTGTTGTCCCTAACGCCAACACTGGAATGGCCATTAGCTGTTTCACTGCACTGTGAGGGTCTAATTCCATAAAAGAGTTGGGGTGTCAGTTTAGACAGGCATGCATTGAGTATGTACCCATCTGTGTTGATGAACAGAGTGCATGCAAAACGCATAGGTCTATCAGATTACAGACTTTTTTTAGGCTTTTAATTTGCTTTTGTTTTGTGCTCTAAACCATAAAAAGAGATAATTTAATTTTTAAACTCTAAGAAACTGAATTTCTGAACACTAAGTAGCAACTTCTACTGCGGTACACTCAACAGGTTGCATGTTCAGCAGCTCAGAGCTCCACTAAGAGGCTGCTTTGTAATGGGAGCAAGCTAACTACCTTCACACTTCATTCAGGAAATGCTCCACTTCAGAGGTAAATACAGTAATAGCGAGGTACTCAAGGAATCTTAGCATCATTTCCTCCCTCTACTTGACATGTTGGGTAACATGAACTCACATTACATTGATGTAGGAGGGAAAGACTTAGTGTAAATGAAAATGAATCTGTGAGGAGAGAGACCAGTGCTATTTAATGATTTCCTTTAGAGTTTTCTTTATAAAGAAAAGGAAACATTTGTATGTTATTTATTTGATTTTACCTTCTTTCAAGAAGGAAAATAAATTGTTGCAAAAAAATGCCATTTATCTCAAGTGAAGGAGTTCAAGCTTCTCCTGTGTTAGAAGGATCAGGTTTAATTTGTAGGATTCTTTCCCATCCAAATGGTGAAGTCATCACTGTAGATGCCATTTGCTATCTCTAATGAAAGCTTTCTGGAGCCTTGCATATCTGTTCCCAGGTCCCATATCCCAGACAGAAGATTGTACAGAGGAAGCCTGCAGTTTGGGATGTGTCAGAGATGCCAGGCAAAGCATGCATTGGTGCAGACAAGAATTTCTCTGCCCGGGATGTTCCATGTAGGGCTCTGACTCAAGAGACTTTGTGCTTTGCCTCACAAAGATGAGGCTGTACATGTTGTGTATGGCAGCTGTGTCCTTGGACAGTGTTTTTCTAATGGATGCTGGGCTGAGAAATGAAAAACACAGTATTGCTCCTGTCCTGCTAGTTTACTCCATCCCAAACTCCATGAGGACCCAGAAATGGATCATATCCATGTGTAACGATAATGGTAAACTTGGAACTGGCACACACTGTCTAAGTTCTGGCTCATCGTTCACCAGCACATGAAAACAGATCCCTGCTGCTGCACACAATGTTGCAAATGCAAAAAAAGAGTAAGGATTTGAGCCACAGCAAGCTCTGGACATCAATGTCCATGGAAAAGATAGTGAGCAACTCCTGTTCTTTTAGTCCTCATTGCAGGACTGCTCTCTTTCCAAAACCAAAACTAGCACTGGGTTGCGATGAAGTGAAAATGCTTCCAAACAGCAGCTTGTCACCATGTCTTACAACAATACACTGACATTTACAAGGGATTCTTATTTCTCCTTGTCTTTTTTTTTTTTTTTTACAAACGCAACAGCAAGTCAACCACTGAATGTAGAGTTAGAAAGGAGAGCAGGACATGAGTGTTAAAAAAATGCCACGTTTGGACAGGTTAAACAAATTATAAAGGGGATTATAAGGGCTGTGTGTCAGCCTTGATCACATTCCATGGGATAGTCATGGCCAGTCTCTGCAGCAGGTCTTGAGGTGAAGCCACAGCTGCACTCATTAAAGAGCAGATCATGTACTGAATATCCAGTGCTTCTCTAAAAGCACTGCAAGGTGGTAAGGCCTGGGGTATAACCAGAGTGGGAAAAGCAGGTCCCAGGCAGCTTCAGAAAGGAAGGGCCACACTGTCTCCTGGTAACAAGACATAGTACTTAGGGAAAAGAGCACCACTAAGTACATTTTGCTATTGATAATGGGCCTGTTTTCTTCTTGCATTTCCATTATTTTTCATATGTCAAGGTAAAACTTTTTATATTTAACATGTACTTAACATGAGAATCTCCTTCATCTCAGAGAGGATTTCTGATCTGCACAATGTGTCTGCATCTGTAGGTTCTTCAAAGCTTCCAAAGGATTTTGATGTCTTTTTTTGTTTGTTTTGACTCTGCAAACACAGGGTTCCTCATAACTGATACCATTCTAGTCCTGGAAGAAACCTCCATTAACACAGCACTAATGCAAGTGCTGTGATGAGCACGTTTTTGTGTGCTTCATCAATTTCTCAAAGATTCTTTCTGTATAGGGCAACAATTCCTCTCATCCTTCTAATTTCTAAGCATATTATTTGTGACATTTAATGTCTACCAATCTAACTGCCACTCTTATCTATCATCCAGATAGAGTTGTTGCTGGAGGAGCCTGTGGATTTCCATAACTGCAGGTGTTTGCAAGCTAGTAATACAAATACTGGTAGAGTCAGTCTTGTCTAAGGAAAGGAAGAATCCAAAATGATCTCCTACATTCCCTCCAGCTGTAGCTTGTGTAGTGACAAGGCACCCCATGCTGTATGTAACCAGAATACATGCTCCATCTCATAACATACAGATGGATGTTCATGGGTCTGTCAGCTTGAATGGCACTTTAATCCACACAGATTATCAGATGGTGGGAATATTGCAGAACACCCCGCTATTCTTGCATGTAAGGCCTCTCCAACCGTGAGAAGAGTTATTGAGTGGATTATTCTCAGGTTTTCTGCTTCCTCATCATAACGTGTTTGTTTTGTTTTTCTTCAAAATTTCCAGCTTAATTTGGAGTCTTATGAGAAAAGCAGTAGCTACTCAGGGTGTGTCTGATCCCCTTAACATCAGTGCGAAAGACCTAACAGGAAGCAGCCAGCAGTAAACACGTTCCATTTGCTCACTCCTTTCTAACTTAGGTCATAGTCCTGAACCTCCAAAATTCTGCTTTTAGTAAAATAGCCAGGAGCCAATGTTCATATTGCATACCTTCAGCTGGAAACTGCCCCAGAGATCAGGCAATGCCAGAGCATACATCATGCTAACAAAGGGGACCACATCATGGACATTTAGCGATCCCTGAGATAACTTAGGAAGACCTTTAATCTTGGCCTTTGCATTTCAGATGCAGATATGTCAGATTTCTTTTTCTGAGGTTCCTAAAATAATTTTTCTTCTGGGGATAATTATCAGCTTGAAAAAAACTTATCTCCTCCATACTACCCATGGCTGTATCTGAGGTCTGTGCACATTGTGAAACTGAGCCCCAGTCCAGCTGCTCTTCTCAAAGAGCAAATGATGTGGGAAGATACACAGCAACAACTCCAGAGGAATCGAGAGACCCCAGAAACGTGGATGGGGATGTGGCACCTGCTGTTTGAAAGCATTAGGTTTGTTCAGCTGAGACAATGCAGCACTTTGAGGGCATAAGCAAGGACTTGAACCCAACACTGCAGATCTGGTAAAAGACTGATTAAGGAGAGGGAGAGGTGGCCTTCCTGTTGTGCTGTTATTGTGTCTCTGCATCGGTGTGGATTTTAGTAGGACAAATGGAGCACTCTGCTTTGGTCCCATGTTTGAAAGGGGTAGGAAGCATGTCACTCGGTTTATGCTGTGGGACAGTCTTTGCTTTTGTATTGGACACACTCTGTGCCTTTGCCTTGCTGATATCCCTTGTTGGTTCAGAAAAACACTGAGCGTGGGTGGAGAAGTGCTCAGTAAGCTGTACTCATACAAGACACTGAATTGAAATTCATGTTACCTGGCACTCCACTGGTGTCACCGGTTTATGGGCCGATTCGGCCCGGTTCCGTGACTAATGGGGCGAGGGGCCCACGGACCCACGCCCCAAG
>JANHGO010008134.1:0-46427 GCA_024606505.1 Aquila spilogaster
GACCCCAAGCGAGAGACGTGTGTGAAGTTAAAGGAACTGTAATAAGCATTTTAGGGATTCCTCAAAATTATCATAAGCTTCAGTATTGGTACAGACAGTGCAATTGTTTAGGATCCTATTTATTCCCTGTAAGGAGTCCTTCCTAAGAGAATGGAATAGAGAAGGGAGTTGGTTCAGTGGCTCTCTCCTCTAGTCTGTAAGCAGACAACGTACAGCTACAAGGGTCATGTCAGGGCTGCATAAGAAAGGCACAGTGACTGCAGTAAAGGACCCTCTCTGTACCTGGTCATCCTGAAATGGGTCTGGCTTCAGCATTGTTGGCTGCTGTACAAAACTGCTTTGAATTCAATGAGGCTCACCCTGACACAGGCAGAAGCACACATAGCAGGGTGAAAGCCTGGGACCAGAGCTTGACATCCACAATACCGGCTTATGAGCCAGAACCTGAAGCTTCTCCATGATCAAGTGTTCACATACATCGATGAAAAATCAGATGAAAAGCTCTCATTCCACCAAAATCTATTTTTGGTTCAATGCTGAGCTCTGTCTAGGGAATAGTGTTTTTTAAAGCCTGCGTGCAATTACTTAATTTAGGTTAAGCTTCAAATTCCCACTTTGCTGCTGTTCTATTATTTGCAGCTTGTTTAGCAATGTAAACAATTTAGTTTATTTATGGAGTAAATGACATGGTTTAATTTTAGCGAGTTCTTGGAAATACGTACTTCTTGCTTTGTGCACATTTCCACTGAAAACTCTTGGCCAAATTGTGAGATTGTTAGCTGTTCGACTCAGTTTTGATCTCAAACCACCCCTGATGTGAGTGGGAGGTTTGTTTGAGCAAAAACTGAGAGGTTTGTCCCGAGTAAGGTGTGAGTAGGGACTTAAGCACGTGAAGATGACCTGAGCAGCTTGTTCTCTCCTGCGCTATTCACAAGCCCTTTATCTCCATCTCTTCCGAGTTCCTCCAGGTTGCCACTGGATCTTTCTCTCAGAGCAACCTGGGGAAGCAGGGGAATCCCACCCCTTTCTGAGGCTGGGGAAACCATGCACTAGAGAGAAACTTGCCCATGATCATATTGACAGTGTGTGTCAAAGCTGGGAATGGAAGTGAGTTCCTCCCAGCGAGGTCAGTACCCCACATACTAATAAAGTTGAGTACAGTCACTGTCAACAAAAGCTTCTTCTATGCCATGTGTGTGGATGTGATGTCTGATGCTTTCAGACATTTGTTTCTGCCTCTTAGTCACAACTTTCAAGATGCCTGAGAACATTGTGAGTCTCCTGGATGCACAAGCGATTGGACCAACCACTGAGCACCTCAGCAAGTCCGATTTCCCAGAACAGTCATTTAAGCCCAAAGTGCAGATTGCCTTCCAAACGCTTCCAGGGCAGTGCCCTCGGAGTATCGAAATAGAGAGGTGAGTGTAATAGAAATGCTAAGTCACAGCTTGAACCAGTGATGGAGCACCTGGTGGGTAGGCAGGGCCAGCCCAGGGGAGCTCAGGTGTATGCAATGTACCTGAGTGACTGGAAGGGCTGGAGTCAGGATCCACCCCTTCCCAGACCTTGTTTAAGGGTTGGCAGTGAAGGTAGGGGTATCTTATGAGAGATCTCTGTGTGCCTGAGGCTTTCTGAAGGTAAGCAGCTTCTTTCCTTTATTTCCGTGCCCATGGCTGTTGCATTTGAGCAAATCCTCACTTGCTGCAGCTTCGGACCTTGCTGCTCTGCTGTCGTTGCTGTACGTTCCATCACGTTACAGTGAGTAACAAGAGCATGGCTAAAGACTTCATTATGGAACGGATGCAGCAGATTAGTTGATTTCTGCTTTTAAGACATGATGTAGTTAAAATCCTTAGGAAAATAACTATCTTGGAAGGGAGTGGAATCCAAAACAAGGTGTGTGCACGCCAGGAGGTACGCAAGACAATCCTCTGTGGTGCAGTTGGAAAATATAAATAAAATGTAAATTTTAAAATAGTGTTTATTTAAGCTTTTTCTCATCCCTTCTTAGTTTCTATTTTTTGCATACATTTTATGATGTGCATAATGTAGGTTACTCTGAAAGTAATGCCTCCTATTTATTTCCATGGAAATGACAGCGGATACCAAGAGCACCCTGACGCTATTTGATAGAATAAATTCTCAGCTACAAAGCGATATTTTTTCAACACGATGACCGCCATTAACTATGCATTTTTGCCAGCATTGAACAAGAGCCTGCGTGCTGTGCTTATAAAAATCTGCATGGCTGTCTGGAACCTGGCTTGTATTAACATTGCTGACACCACTGCTGAAATGCACCATCCACTGACTTGCTGTGCTGACATCCTCTGTTTAGCCTCCATAAACGTTCAGCAAGTGTCAATGAATGTCAGTGGTTGCTGTTTTCTCCACTTGGAGGAATTCAGTGACACACCTTTGCTTCATATACACTTTCATGTCAGATGCCATTCTGTCAGACTGCCTCTATAGTGCCATCTCTTGTATGGCAACAAGATGTAATGGAATATTGGTGAGAAGGTTCAACCTCCCCTGTCATGCCACTGACATCGAGGGCCAGTGTAATAACATAAGAGGCATTACTTTCAGTGCGGCCCTCATAGTGCAGTAGCCCAGCAGTACATGCATGGAAGGGCCGTTCAGAAATTTTTACTGATGAGTGCACAATCTAAAAGTTTGGACACTACTGCTGTATAGGATTTGTAACACTTCTGAGCTCTCAGACAGCACTTGCTGACTTAGATTTAGACTCATATAATCATCTTTTCAGTAGAAAAACTGTACAAGAAGTTCCTGTTTCTTCCTGGCCCCAGTGCTCCTTGCAGGTTTCCTGCTGCATATCCCTGTCCTGCCTGCTGAGCCAACTGTATTGTGGGTGTGGGAGTTGTTGAAGTCAATTTCTGAAGTGATTCACATTTAACAAAAAATAAAAGAAAAAAGAGAGAGAGGAAAAAAAAGAAACCACTGCAACTTAAAAGTCTTTTTGGAGAAGAAAGCAAGCTGCTGGAAAAATATTTTAGATCAACTCTGATCCACGGAGTAGAACATGGGTCCACAATGTCCTGGAGAGTGTGATCTAGCTGTTCTGTCACTGTGGGGCTGATCCAGACGCAACTTGCTTTGGACTGAAACCAGATGCTTTTCTCTATCACCTTAGCTCAGTGTCCACAGCTAACTTGGTTAAGTTCCTGTTGGCATTAGGAGTAAGCTGGCAATGGAGCCTCCTCTACCCTGTTCTTATTGTGTTGGCTTGTCAGATTTTAAGGCTCTGATGATCTCCTATGCTTTCTGGGAACCCTGCAATGTCCTGGTGTGAGGGTGTGCAGTTACAGGTATGGAAGTTCTTCTAAGCACGTTAAGTGGTTATTTCCCCAATTCAATTTCTAACAGGAGAAGACAGCTTTATCTCACCTTGGATATTGCTCAGCTCTTAGCCAGTGAGGGGATAGACTCCAATCAGCTGATACCAAGGCACTATGATCCTGACAATACGCCAGCTATCAAGAAGAAGAAATATCCCATCCACCTCCCACTAGAGGTAGGAGAGCACATTTCGCACTTGTGATCTCATTGCTTGTGCTGCAGGATATTTCTGAGAATCACAGGACACAGAGCTGTCATTAATTTGACAGTAACAGTAGTACAGTGCTTTTGAGCAGGTGTATCCAACCTGCAGGCTGCATGTGGCTCAGCACAGCTTGCGCTGTGGCCACCCCCTGCCCTGCAAATAAGAACCAACAGAAGTTTTGTTACTTTATATACATTAACTGTATTATGTATTTTATGGGGGCTGCTCCAGAAGTAATGCCTCCTGTTTTATTCTGTTGGCCTGTGATGTCAGAGGCAGATGTTGGTGGGATGACAGTAGAAACTGAACCTTCCCATCAGTATTCCGTTACACTTCTTGCTGTATGACAGACAGCAGCAGAGAGGCAGTCTGACAGAATAGCTTGTGACATGGAAGTGTGTATGAAGCAAGGTGTGCCACTGAATTCCTCCACGTGGAAAAAATGGCACCCAGTGACATTCATCGACACTTGCTGAACGTTTATGGAGACCAAAGAGTGGATGTGAGCATAGTGAGGCGGTAGTTTGTGCATTCCAGCAGTGCTGATAGCAACAGTGGGTCATCTCCACTGGTACAGATTTTTAGAGGTGCAGCGTGCTGACTCTTGTTCATTGCTGGCAAAAGTGCATGGCTAACTGTGGTCACTGTGTTGGAAAATATCACTTTGTAGCTAAGAATTTGCTCTACCAAATAGTGTTAGTGTGCTCTTGGTATCAGCTGTCATTTCTTTGGAAATAAATATGAGGCATTACATATGTATATGCAGCCCAGAACAACTCCTCTTCACTCAGCATGGCCAAAAGGTTGGACACCTATGCTTTAGAGCATTGGGTCCTGAAGGATATCCACAAGATGGTGAGCATCTTTTGGAGGGTGCCCACAACTTTCATTAGAACTAATCATCCTTGAGGATGTTCTACGCTGTCATTTGTGTTGTCCAGAGAAGAGGTATTGTTGAATGTTTCTGCTGACTACTGCATTCAGAACTTTTGTGTGGAACTAATCCACGTGCTGGTTTCTTGCTTGGAAAGGACGAGAGGTGCAGATATTGCTGTTTGAGAGAAGGCTCTTGATCAAATATCAGCACAGCTTTTGCATCTTAACTGCTTTCACTTTTAGTGACTGTTTGGGAACTGCAAACTTCTATAGCTTCCTCATGAGAGGAGCAGGCACTCATCTCTGCTCTCTAGTGACCTGAGGGAACAAGATGAAGCTGCATCAGGAAAAGTTTAGATTGGATATTGTGAGAGCATTCTTTGCTGACATGGTGATAGGGCACTCAGAACAGGCTCCTCAGGGCGGAGTGGTTGTGGCCCCAACTTGCCCAAGTTCAAGAAGCAGTTGGACAATGCTCTCATGCATAGGGTTTGAATTTTGGGTGGTCCTCTGTGGAGCCAGGAGTTGGACTTGATGGTCCTTGTGAGTCCCTTCCAGCTTGAGATGTTCTGTTCTGCACACTAATTTTTTTTCATTAAATTTTGTACCACAGTGCTAGATTTTATTTTACTCATGTTGTGGCTTTTTAGATCTTTGACAATGAAGACTATGACTGTCGAACTCCAGAAGAGTGGATTTCTCTAGGACTAGAGCCAGGATCTCATGACAGAAAGCCAGTGCCTGGGAAAGCACTTCTACCTACAGATGATGTACTGGGACATGGTAAAGTTACTGCTCAAGTGGTGCAACACTAACAGTTATGGGCCCATTTAGCAGAAGAGAATGTGTAGGGTAAGAGACCAAGGGACTAGATGACTGTCAGTCCTGCCCTAGACTGACTGTTTCCGTATTTTAGATGGCTGACTTCTGCTTGCTATGTATCTGTATACAGCTATCCTGGGGAACACCAAACCTGATCACTTCTCAGAGGGAAATTGAGGGCTCTGGTGTGTGCAAATAATTGGAAATGCTATGTGGTGAAACTTGAGTTTATTTAGTTATCACAGCAGTACTGATCTGAGATTTACTGAGATTCAAACTACTAAATTGATTTCACTGTAGCCTTACCACTCTGATCAGGAAAGTCTATTTGCTACAGCCCTCAGGAAAAGGGCTAAAAAATCCTTTTAGGATAGTTAGAAAAACTAACCCTGTTTTAATGCTTGATTCTCCTCTCAGAGGACCCCAAAAGCCGGAAGTTAATCTATGAGTGGATTGATGTTGGTGTTCTGGATTATGACAAGGAGACAAAGCTTTATTTGGTCCATAAGTTAGATAAAAATGGGCTGGTGCATGATGAAGAAGGGAGACCCATCCTCAATGGAGGAATAACTCCAGAAGGTATTGCAAGTAAGGCTTTTAGGGAGCTGGCATATATACTGAAAGCCAATCCATTACTCATGCTAGTCCTAGGCAGAGATGGGAGTGATGCCAAGAAGTCATTTAATCCTCTTGATATTATTCTTGACACACATCTGTTTAACCTGTCCTGAAAAACCTCCAGGGGAGAGACTTTCATGCCTAATTTTCACAACCTATTTGAGGGCTTCCCTGTGGAAGCTCTGCCTTTTTCTGTCTCCCATCTTCTCTGCCTTCATGACAAGTTAAATGTTGGTCTTTCTGAGTCAACACCATTTTGAGGGGGGTTGTGGACAGATTAAGATCAAACATTCACCTTTTGAAAAGCTTGGAGATGCTGCTGATTTCTTGCTCCTTGCTTCCTGCTCTCCTCAGACTTGGTCCTTCACTTTGATCTCCATTAAGCTGACCCAATTACATTGTCCATCAAATAGCTGCTGTCAGCATTGCAAGTCATTCTGAGTTTTGTGTTCCCTGTAGAATTTTGTAAACTTTATTTTCATTTTTCAGGGAGAGCCCCATTGCTGTCATGTCAGTACTGGGTGCCACGAGTTTACCTGCTGTTTCTGGCTGAAGATCCTTGCGTGTTTGCACAGCGAGTAGCTTCTGCCAACATCTTGCGTAAAAAGACACAGATGCTGCTATTCTATCACCTGTATGTGGACTGCATGCCCACAGATGGACTAAATAGCATCAGTGATACGAGCCTGGAGAAAATAAAGCTGTGGGCTCTGCATACACCCAAACTGAAGAAGAACAACAGGTAAAATATCAAGTATCTGTCTTGGGTCTCAGCCTCTAGCCAATTAACATTGTAGGACTTAGTAGGTTTATGGAGTGAGTGGCAGTTGAGGCAGATCTTGAGCATCCAATTCAGCCTGTGGATCTCACTTGATTTCCAACATGTGCAAAACACTCTCTTACCCAGAGAGTGATCAGAAGTGAGTAGGATGAGAGCCTCAGGAGCATCTGTGCAGGATGGGTGATCTGTTAGTGTTCCCAGGTGAGAGAGATACACTTTGCATGCAGATCCACTGAACCATGCTTACATCTGCAGTCAAGTGACCTTCAGCAGCAGAAAGTAGGACAGAAATGCCCTGGTTGAACTTGCTGTCTCCCTGAGCTTCCAGTGGCATAGATCAGTCATTTCTGAATTGATCTACAGACCACCATCTGTCTCCAGAGAAATGGCTGTTGTCTGCTGGTGACACTTTTGCCTATTAACTGCTCTAATAAACAAATCAAAAGATCTGCACAGAGTGAAGCAAATAGAACAGAAGATCTCCATCTGAATATAATTGAGTGTCTCTTTGAGATGCAGTTCATATCAGGGAGGTATTTTAAGAGTCCCTGGGTTGATGAATCATGAGCCATTAGTGGTGGTGCTGAGAATCAGCCGTGACTTATTGTCCTGCTCAGAGACAGGAAGGTGTAAGGGGCTTCATGCTCTGTGAACATAAATGGAAGAACAGGTGAGTAATCAGTCTCTGTTTTGTGCTGAAAAAAAGTACTATGCCTGCCTGAGGTGAAAGATGATGATTTCCTAGGTCAAGCAGAGCAGGGCTTCAGCGCTTAGGCACATGTTCTAGCTGAGTAAACTAGAACATGTCAAGAGATGCTCAGTGGAAGACAGTTGGGAGGATGCCCCAAATAGCCTAACTTTTCCAGACTTGCAAGCAAGCTTCTTCAGTTTTTTGTTATTTACGCTCCCCTCTGTAATGATGCTCTGTCTGCATGCCCTTGGTAGAGATTTTGCTTTAATCCTGAAGGGCACTTAAGGAGGCTGCAATCCTAGTCTCAGGTCCTCACTTAAACGTCTGATTGAAAACTTTGCTGGCTGCTCCAGTGTCTGCACAGCTGTCTTAGTGTGTTACAAGTGAGCTTATGGGTTAACAAATATGGGAGGGAGGGAGTGAAGGCTGGATTTTGCAGTAGAGTTACAGACACACTTCTGTTTAGACACTGTGGGTTATCATTGTTTCCATGCCTTATAACAGAGTACTAGGCTTCATGGGCTGTCTGGAGAAAGAAGTGAAATTAGACTATGAGCGTGCTATGAACAGGATGGTCTTTGACAGCGTCATCACTTCCAAACCTCGGATCTCTTCTTATGTCACCCTGCCAGACAAAGAGGAAAGGAAAGTACCAGAGAAAGGTATGGGAAACAGTGGAGCAGTGTGAACTTGGCATGCTTTTAGAATCTCTATGATAGGATTTATACTTTATTACAGAAACTCTCAGGTTTGCACTGATGATTAGTGCTTGTAAGGGACAGCAGGAGGAGATGTTACCAGACTTTTGAGTATGTCTGCTTCTTTTTAGGGTGTATTTGCATGTTCATGTTACCTCTGTATAACATCTTATGCATCATCTAAGCTGCAATAACTGCACCCTTAATGGCACCAAATGCATGGTGGTATAATTATCTGTCTTTCACTCTGCAATAAGCTGGGACTGACTTCCTTCTCTCTTTGCTGTGCTCAGCTGTGGCATACCTCAGGCATGAAAGAACTCAGGCTCTTTTAGGCTCTCACACTGGCATGATATGACTACAGTAAGAGGGGGTATCTTGTGCTCTAAAATCGTCCAAAAATTGGAACACCTTGATGTGGCTTGCAAGTAGCCTCTCACAGATGACCCAGCTGTGTCTTGGAACTTCAGTGAGAAGATTTCACCAGTCCTATGTTCTTTATCAAGGAAATGTCATGAGCCAAAGCCATGGGAACATCAGGGACCAAGAGTTCCTCTCAACCCCTTATGGAAGTGTTCAGAAAGTTACTGTGGCAGAACAGCTGCTCTTTCATCCAGCCATCTACTGAAACTGCATACATGATAAATTTACTTGGGGAGAGACCTTCTCACAGACTGTGCCCTAAAACAGAGCTGTACTCTTCCTTCATAACAGAAACTGAGGTGCCCTTGCAGGCAGTAATGTGTTCTTCTGTTTGTTGCCAGGGCTCATCTGCATCCCAGACTATCCTTTTGGCAAACAACGAGCAGCCTTCAATTTTGTCTCACTCCTGACCAAGCCAGAAGTCATCCTTGTCCTTACACAGGTGCAAGATGAGTGTAACAAGGCAGCTTCCATGTCTCTGTTTAACTCAAGCTTGGCCAAGCATGTCAGCTTGGAGGAGTTTGAAGAGATTCAGACCCAGACCTTCACTCAGGTAAGAGGAGCCATAGGTCCCCTAGTCAGGATCAGCCAGTGCTGTCCATGAGCTTGGTCATGCATCAGACAAGTGGCCACATAGGGCTGCAGAACCCCCTTTTCCTTCTCCTTATCTCATGCAGATTACAGTCCTGATTGGCAATTACAGGTTTCCCATTCGTTTTTATTTCCCTATCCCTTCAGCTGCAAAGCACAAGAGCTCTGATTTCTCTCGAAGCACTCATGGGGGTAATGCTTTTCTACACTCTGTGTTCTTTATGTGCTTAATTAGATTACTCTGCTTGCAGTGCCAGTAGACTAGGACAAAAAAAATTGCGGCTCTGTAATAACTCTCGCCAGAAGATTTTCATGCTCTCTAAATAAGGACAGCACTTTGCATGCTGGATATGGCCATGCACAGTACACAGCTTACTGATGGTTCTGCAGTAAATCAGTGGCAGAGGGCAGGTATGGGTCCTTCCCAGTGCCGTTCTGCTTCAGCTAGGCAGTGTTGTCATCTGCTCAGTGACTGAGGTTGTGTTATTGCACACAAGCAGCAGCTGCCTGTGGAGCAAAAGTGACACTTGGTGGTATTTTAATAAAAGAAAACACTGCAGGCTGCTGCTGCCCTTGGCTACTTCCCTCTTTCTCCTCACTTGTCAAGAGAAGACAACAGTATGTCCTTTACTTGCTCATCATACTGTCTACACAACTTTTTATGAGAGACCCTGACACAGACAGCTCCAGGGATACTGTTCGATAGAAAGGAGAACAAAAAGGAGAGACTGTGTATAAAAAGAAAGAACAGAGCTCTCCTGCTTTTTAATATCGGGCTTTCTTTTTGTAGGTCTTTTGTAAGTGAAGATGTGTGGTAAGGCAGATGCCACAGTAGCTCTCCATGCACGCACACATTCAGCTGCCACAGCTAAAACAGCACTACTCAGTTACTTTGCACAGAGAGGGGTCCAGCAGGCCCAGCTATCCTGACTGTACTGTTTTTTCATCAGCCCTTGGAAGGTGACACAGCTTACTTTATTTCTTTGCCCTAGGTGCAGGCTTTTCTCAAGGATACTTGGATCAATACTCTAAAGACTGCAGTAAAGTTTGGCCTGAGAGATGCAGGCAAAGGCTGGTACGACCTGGAGCAGAGCAGTTGGGATGTCTACCAGATGTCCAAGCTACATAAGCTGATGAAGCGCATCAAATTCATCCTGCAGGACTCTGTGCGCTGTCTGGTGCAGAACTCACTGATCAGATTCATCCAGCTTGTGCTGGATGCATGCCACAATGTCTTGAATTGCTCAGAGGATATGGAATGGGGAGATGACCTCATCTGTAGCCCCTACAGGTAAGGAAGGGAGAGAAAAGAAGGTCAAAGGGTGTGAAGAGCAGAAACATGCCATTGTCTTTCTAAGTACTGTTTTTGCAAGCAAGCTTTGCACTGCAGGAGGAGTGTAGGCTGGGATGTTCTCCCCAGTCCTCCACCTGACATACTCACTTGGGTCCGGGAGTTTGACACAAAGCTGACTGTTCTGCTAGTACAGATTGCAAGTGTACTTGGTTCTGCTGTGCTGTCTCATATCGCTAAATCAAGGTCTGCTACCTTAGCATAATGTTCCAAAGGTTAACCATGTCCAGCATCCTCAAAGGAGCCAGTAATTACTGCTAACTTCTTGCTGGAGAGCACAGGAAGAGGAATACCAGGATGCTTAGTTCCATTCTTCTGTTAAAACTCAGGATTAAGATCTGTCCTGGGATCTCTAAAGAATACCAAATTCAGTCAAGGTGCATGCATTTTTTTTTTCCTATGAGTTTTTCCTAAAGATTTCTACCCTTTGTCATATTAAAAAGGAGAGATTTAGAAACTGAACCTTCAGAAAACTGAAGCCACTCACATGGGGCTTTTACCGGACTTTGAAACCAATGGAAGTCTTTATGCTAATTTTAGTTGATCCTGATCTGTGCTGGTGACATATGAGATTAGGAAATATTCAATATCTCTTCTGGAAAGTGCATTTTGAGAGTATATTGGTGAGGCTGAATGCCTCATTTGAAAAGTGTCTGCAGGTCTTTTGTAAAGCAGCTCTGTAAGGTTATGACTTTTGGAGGTCCTAGAATGTCGTGATTGCCACTTCCTTCTCCTTACTCAGATGAGAGTGTCAGTGACTTTACTGGTAACACCAGAATGCAGTTTTTCTTACTTTAATTTGCATGGGAGCTGTCCTCCTCTCTTCTGCTTTTGTCTCCTGTCCACTAGGTGTTGTAGTATTAGCACCAGTTGTGTACTGTTGCTGCACAGTTGTGTACTGGTATCTCAAAAAGCATCCCTGCTCTTCCACATCTCCTACTGCAGGCCTCGAGGGAATCCGATCTTTGCTATAGACCTTGTGCTAGATGGCAGTGGTGTTCACTTCAGCCCCTCTGAGGAGAGTTTTAAGGAGTCCCTCCTTTCTTTGTTGGACAAGGGAATCCTGGTGACTCACACTATCCCACAGCTGGAGAAGGTAACTATTCTGCATCAACGGTGATACAGCTGTGCAAACTGTATTGCAGCTAGGCATAGGCAGCCTCAAGCGTGTACTGAGATTGAGAGTTGCAGAAGTAGGTAGTTGGCAATCCAGTTTAATTAGTTTGGGCACAGCACTGTGCTAATGCAGTTCTATTCTAACAGGATTTCTCCATGCTGTGCATCTCTTTAACTATTCTGCATGATCTCTCTCTCTGTTTCGGAGTAGCAGGTTCAATGGAGACGTGTCCTAAGTAGCCTGGTTGCCCTGAGTGCATGACAGGTAGCAAGAATAGATTCATGAAGGAATTAGCACCTTTTCCAGTGTCAGCAGTGTGGTGCAGATCTCTTCTGTGCATCCTTCTCCCTGTTATTATAAAAGACCTAGCTCCCTAGATCTTCCTTCTTTGGGGAGTACCGTAACACTGCTAGAACAATTCCTGACACATTGTAGAAGGATGGTCTACGTGACTACCCAGAGATGCCACCTCTTCTGTGGGGAGCCATGGTTAGCTGTGCTAGTCCTGAAAGAGCTTTGTCCTTCCTCTTCCAGTATGTGTTGGAGAACATACCTATCACAGGCACACCCTTTCTGGAGTCAGTGGACCTGCATGAACCAGAAGTGGAAGAAATGCGTGAAGCTCTGCAGTCTGCCATTCAGAAGGCACTGATCCCTCTCCAAGCCTATGCTAAGAAGTATGAGAAGTTCTTAGAGCTCAATAACAATGACGTCCAGTACTTCCTAAAGTAAGTGGTGTATCGCAGCCGTACTTTTGAAACAAACAGCAAACTTTTTCTGAAGCTGTTGTGCGGATGTGTGTGAGAGTGCAGGACCTGTTTTGAGCCCACAAGTCTGTATGATGTGTCTCAGATGCTCATACCATCAGAGGCAGCCTTCCACTGTGAGCAGTGGTCTGTGTTTTTAGAGGAAATTGGTGATGACAATGAGAATTTCTTTGTGCCTCTGAGAGCAGTCACATTCCTGACATGTTTGTAAGTGTAATTGGAGATATTAATGGCCCTAAAAATGACTCATTCTATTTGAAAATCCAATTAGCATGCTTGACTCTGACCTTCTTCAAACAGTGTCTGTTCAGGCTGATAACATTCTGTAGAAAGTAATGTTTTCTTTTGTTTCAGCCTCATTGTTTTCACTGCCAAAACTCCTCTTTACACCTATGCTGTTCTTTAGCTTCCCGTTACTTTAATGGTCTTTTTTTGGCATCTTTTCTCCAGTCAGTACAAACAGTGGGGCTGAAGTCCTATTTTCTTTTGTTATTCCAAATTCAGTAATATACAAATCCTACATGACGAGTTCCTGTGTCTTCCTAGAACACGTTTTCTAATCTTGTCCCATTTATACTAGTACTTTAATTTTGTCTCTGCCTCTTCTCTTGCCTTAACACCTCTTTCAGCATTCTTCCATTCCTTTCCTGCAGATAAATTTTTTGCTTATATTCCTCTTTTGATGCCTATTGTGCTCTAAAATCCATTGTCAGTTTGTGTC
Source organism: Aquila spilogaster (assembly GCA_024606505.1). Lineage (NCBI taxonomy): Eukaryota > Metazoa > Chordata > Aves > Accipitriformes > Accipitridae > Aquila > Aquila spilogaster. Next base: position 13,025 of record JANHGO010008134.1, read on the forward strand.
TGTCCTGTCTCTTTCTCCCCTGTAATGTTCCCAGCTGCACACCAATTCAATGTCTTCTTATACTTTACTGTGATATAAATACACTCCTCACTTCCTATGTAGACATACCTTCTGTTGTAAGGTCTAAAAGGTATTGGCAGCCTCTCAGTCTGTGGTTACAGAAGTTGTATGCATTCAAATAGGAGCCTGTTTTAATAATGTGTACGTTCACAGTTATTAACTTAACGTCTTGATCCTTTGGGTGGACATGCCTGGACATCTTTCAAACAGGAGGGATGTTTAGATAAATGTAAGGTCTGTGTTACCTTTTTGTTGCTGGTTTTACTTGCAGAGACTACCAAGAGCAATGTCCATCTGCCCAGGAGGTAAAAGCTATAGTGAACATGTACTTGTCTGAAACGGAGAACCTGGACAACTCTCTGCCTGCTTCTGTTGTCATTGGTCCCTTCAATGTCAGAGTAGAAGGCGTTAAGCAAGATTTGTCCAGAAAGTACAAAGCACTCGCCACTTCCATGTTGGACTTACTGGCTGAAAACCTCCATTCAAAGGTGGAGAATGTAAGTTACCCTGGTTCAGTAGTTCACCTGTCAGTGTTTTGTCTTGTACCTCTGCTTTTGAAGTTACTGTGTTTGAGATATGGCCAAAAGGCAGCAACTGAGCCCATATTTTAAAGATTGCATTGGAGTTATTAGTGAAAAAAAAAATATCAAGAGATACACAGACTCAACCCTAATAATTTATGTGTCTGACAAAAATCTTTTGAGATATAAGTCTTCAAGACCCTACCATCTTACAGGAATGTGTCTGTGGATTGAAAAGATCCACCTAACAGAAGGCTGGAAGGTCCTTCTAATTGCTCTAAAGATAACTGAAATGCGGACAGTTATGTCTTCCAGTTCTCAATGAGATGAGGCTTGCTAGCCCCATGCTGAAGCTGCATACCTGTAGGGGTGGTCTTTTCTTTGCTGTGTCCTCCTGCAGATCTGTGAGGCATACAGAGCTGTCAGCTCGAGGATGCATGAGGAACCAAACAATATTGAGGAGCTGACTGAACTGCGGGAGTGGATGGTGACAGTCCCTGAGCAACTGGCTGTGCAGGAGGTAGGGCACACTCTCCCCATGGGCAGTGGGGAGAAAACTTGTTAGTGCAATGTTTGATGTCTCAGAAGCAAAAATCCACTTGTTTTGCTTCTATATCTATGTATGCAAGGCCATATGATTCCTAGCTATCAGAATTGTATTTTTAATATATGTAACGCTAACGTAAATACCTATGCTGACAAACCTAAGAAAGCAGTTTAAAATTTTGTCCTGAAAGACTTATGCTACCTTCATTATCCATTCTGCATTTGTGTTTAAAAAACAAACAAAAAACAAAAACAAAAAAACACCATCCTCTGAAAATTAATGCTGTTTTCAATAAAATATTTCTGCTACCAAATGCTTGTATTTGCTATTAACTAATTTCTTCTAATAAGACATTTTAGTGCTGAGTTAGCTCAAAGCACTTTGCTGTGTAGGTCTCCTCCCAGTTACGCATGAGAAACAAATGCACCAAGCTGTAAGCTTGTCCATGCCAAAGGAACAACCTGGAGGATAACCCAAGGCACTCAATTTCTGTCCAGCCTATTTCATTCATGTAGAACAGAGAGGGATATGGTGGCTTGATCATTAGTGGAACAAGAGCTTGGAAATCCATTCCCACTGTTCACACAGCATAGAAGCAGCCTTACTTTACACTAAACTTGTGTGACTAAGTTCCTTCAAAGGTACCTCATGAAAATGAGGTATGCACCAGAGAGTTGGGATTAGTATGTTCTAAAAGTGTCTTTTTTTTTTTTTTTTTGGTCTCTTCCTCTCACTGTGTGCAGGAACTGATTTGTGAAGTCATGGAAGATTACAAAGTCATGGAGGAATTCCTTTACAATCTCACCGAAGAAGATTTCAATGACAAGTGAGCACACGTCATTCTTCCTGCTGACAAAGTGGGACACTTTGCAGCAGTTACTACTCTCAGTGCTTCAGGGTCTGTGTGTCTATCAAAAGCTCCAGCAGAACTTTTAAGTGTCACTCAGTTATAGGAGCACTGAATTCTTGAAATGGAGCTTATAGAGAAGCATGGATTCATGCTGCCTTCAGGCCTGGGGCAAGGCAAACTAGTAGCTATTAACCTGTTTAAACATATTAAATCTCCTCTATCTTGGTTTTTTGGAGACCTTTGCAAGGTCTCAAAGCGCACGGTTTATTCAGTGTCTGAAAATGAACAGATATTTCCAAGGTAGAAACATTCCCAGCAGTTTCTGAGGATTAAGAAGGAATGTAAACCTGTATCATTGTTACTGCATTTCTTCTCCATGCAATCTCTTAATTTTATTCTTGGTTGTGTTATTCAGATTGGGGTGTCCCAGTAGCAGCATTGACTCACAGATATGCAGCTTCTAAAGTCAGCTCAGACCTTAGTGAGTCTGCACTGTGTTTCTGAAACTAGAATCGTAAGGTGCACAGTGCAGAAAAAAACTAACAACCCACAAACAAAAACCCACAGAAACTGCACAGAAAAGCAGCTCAGCTCTAGGACAGCTTAGCACAGATGTGTTGGGTCCACTGGTCAAACTTGGCACATGCAGAACTTGCAGATGATCACCACATTCACAGGTGTTTGGCAGGTGTATGGCCTTTAGTGCAATGCTGCAACGCTTGCATCTGGCATTGTGCACAAGCTCACAAGTCCGAATGGAGTAATAGTGGGCAATGACTAAGTAAGAACCAAGGAACATGCCTTAGAATAAGCAGCCGCATTGGAGAGCCTTTCCTGTATCTCCATCACACTCCCTGGAGCACTCTGCAAGCGCCAGGGCTTCACTTTATCTGGGTTATCCTGGCCACTCACTTCCCTGCTTAACAGGAAACTGGCTTTATCAGTAGCTCTGAAAAGCTAAAATCCAAGACTCTCAGCCTGTTTTTTCCAGTTCCTTGTGAACGCAGTCAAAGAAAGAAATTCCCTCTGGCCGCCTACTGTTGTTTTGCCATCTCCTAGCTTTTCAGCAAGATTACTAGATTTGTTCCTCTTAAAAAGGCCCTTCACCTCACTCTCTCAAGAGTTTTCAAATTCAATAGCCTAGTCACAAGGACTACATACAAACAAGAAACTGGAAGAAATTTCTTTGTTGAAACCACATGAATTTCTGTTTTTGTAAAGCTTCCCTGTTTGGTTGGAGTTGGCTTTCGCATTCTGTTCTTTTCAGTATTTCAAACATATGCTCAAAAAGCTTCTTTCTCTCTCTCTCTCTCTCTCTCATGACATCATGTGAGTGCAGGTGGGCTGCAAGTTACTGGCCCCTGAAAATAGCTATGCAAACTGAAGCTGTTCGCCTCCAGCACCTGGAGGATGAAGACAGATTCCGCAAAATCCAAGTAATGGATCACAGCACGTTTGAAGAGAAACTGGAGGACATGAAGGTATTAAGCTCCCAACAATAACCTGTCCTGAGAAGGGGCCTTAAAACATCTTGCGGTTGTCAACAGTTTACTTCGGAAGCAGCCTGAACCCCCTCGTATGTGGCTAAGATCTCTTTTTCAGTTGGAGTGTAGCACCCTTTGGGCCCCACGTATGTTCGACTCCAGAATCCAAGGGGTCAGCCTCTGGTCTCTCCTGAGGCTCTTTGCTACAGACTCCAAGTGGGACCTTTCTCTCCAGCAGCAGCGTAGAGGATGTTCTTTACATCCTGTCCCATCCATACTGGCCCCAGAGCCACAATGCAGACTATCTCCTGTTTAATTTGCACAAAAGCCTACTGCTGCTCAGGGCCCCACGCAAAATCGTACTTCTTCCATGTCACCTGATAAAGGGGGCTTACAATGAGGCTATAGTTCGGAACGTGCATTGTCCAAAAGCCCATTACACCCAGAAAAGATTGAGTTTCCTTTTTACTAGCGGGTGGAGACATGGCAGTAATTTTGTTAATCATATCCGCTGGGATGTGATGGTGCCCATCTTGCCACTTTATACCTGGGAACTGAATTTCTTGTGCAGGTTCTTTCACTTTGCTTAATAGCGAAACCAGCTTGCAGAAGAATTTGGATTATTTGCTCTCCTTTCTTGAAAACTTCCTCTGCTGTATTGCCACACACAACAATATTGTCAATATACTGCGGATGCTCAGGAGCACCGCCCTGTTTGGCAGGTGGTTGGCCTGTGCTTCTACCCCTGGTGCAAATGGTTCCAGGTATACTGAATGCCCATTCAGGTGAAAGCAAACCGTGGCCTACATTCTGCGGCCAAAGAGATTGAAAAGAATGCATTAGCAGTGTCAGTGGTGTCATACCACTTGGCTGCTATTGACTCCAGTTCATACTGGAGTTCTAGTATGTCCGGTACAGCAGCACTCAGTGGGGGTGTGACTTCATTCAGGCCACAGTATTCTACTGTCAGCCTCCATTCTCCACTGGCTTTATGCACTGGCCATATGGGGCTGTTAAAAGGTGAGTGAGTTTTGCTTATCACTCCGTGGCTCTCTAGTTGAAGAATCAACTTATGAATGGGGAGCAAGGAATCCCTGTTGGTGCAGTACTGCTGTCTGTGCACCATTTTTGTAGCAGTCGGTACCTGTTGCTCTTCCATTCCTCTTCCACTCATAGCAACCCCACAACAGATGGATCTTCTGACAGGCCAGGTAAAACAGACAGCTGCTTAACATCGTCTGCATCTGCAGCAGCTATTCCAAAAGCCCATCCATACCCCTTGGGATCCTTGAAATTCCCCTGTCTGAGGTAATCAATACCAAGTATACACGGAGCCCCTGGGCCAGTCACAATAGGGTGCTTTTGCCAGTATCTACCAGTGAGGCTTATTTCTGCCTCCAACACAGTCAATTCTTGAGAGCCTCCAGTCGCTCCAGAAATGTATTTCAATTCTGTCCTTTCATGACTTGAGGGCATTAGAGTGCACTGTGCGCCAGTGTCCACTGGTGCCTTATATTTCTGTGGGTCTGATGTGCCATGCCATCGATTCCACAGTGCAATAAACTCTATTATCCCTTTCCCTCCCCATTGTATTAATGTTGTATTGTCATACAACATTCCCACCATGGCTATTTCCCTCAAATACTGGATACATTTTTCAACAGCAGTCTACCTTTTCATCTTGGCTCCAGATCATTTTTGAAGGGGTATTTTTCTTTTATGGCTAATAACACTCATTCCCAGAGGGTGGCAACTCCATCCAGACATCTGCTAATTCCTCTGTCAATAGCTGAATCTCTGGCAATACTGTAGTTGATGAGCTTCGTTGCCATCAAGAAACACGCTACTGGTTCCAGTGTCCTAACAGTGAAGCAACCGGGTGACAATAGTCTCATTTGGGTGCCATGCAAACTCTTTTCTTGAGCCTTGGATTTCAGTCATTTTCAGAGATCGATGAGCAGTAGTAACAGTGACTTCCTCCTCCTCACTCTCATCTCTTCATCTTCTAGTTTCTTCCGTTGCCTTTCTTGATGATGCTGGTTTTGGGGAGGGTTCCTCGCCTGGATCTTTCTCTGCTTCCTCCACTTCTTTCTGTTCTAGGTGCGACAACACCTGTTTCTATTTCTCTCCTTCCACAGAGGCAACTGCCACTGATAGTGGTTCCTCCTGTGATTGATCAGGTTCAAGTTGGGGACTTCCCATTTTGTCTCAAATCTCAGCTTGGAAACTTTCTCTCTCCAAAATAGTGTTATATAGAGCTTGGTAAGCGTAAGCCAAGCCCTAGATAAGTTGTACCTCCTCAGATCTACCTAAGCCGCACCATCCCCATCCCTGACTCAAATACTTGCTTAGTTTCTTGAGATCCCATAGGTGTTCAAGAGTGAAATCCCATGGCACTGGGGGTCCCCATGCTTCTAATATTTTTCCTAAGCCTCTGCATATTCCCTGTCACTCAGCATTCTCTGGTTTTGGGGAAGGCTTCCTCCAGATGATGTAAATGAGGAGGAATACATTCAGAGGAATTGATAGCATGATCACTAATTCAGCATTCCAAAAATGCATAAGGGACTGAGAGGAGAACCTGGGATCTGGTTTAAACATCGAGTTGTTTGTAAAATTAGCTACTCCCTCTGGGATGTAACTGCCAATATTGAAATCATACAGCATTGCCTATAGGTACCAGGCAGGTGTCTCCATCAGTGCCCTTAATTGGTTGTATACACATACAATTCCAAAACAGAACATGATAAACTCAGTAGAAGAACAGTATGTTCTAAAAAACATAATGGCTTTTAATCCAAAAATGAGGAACATTACATTCAGAGCTGAGATTTCCAGAAGCAGCACTCAGGTTCTCAGCCACACCTCATGCCTGCCTTTTCTCTTCCAGCTGACTGTAGGTGAATTTTCTGTCCAGGTGGATGTTAGACGAGCTCATACTTTGGCTAACGAAGCGAGACTGGTCAGGAAGCAGCTGAAGGAGCTTCAGAATTTGGCAATTCTCTACAACAACCGGGAAAAAATCTTTGGGATGAAAGTTACTAATGTAAGTGTTAGTTCCTGTACCTACGGAACCCTAACCTGTATTGGGCCTCCTGGGTGGTAGACAGAGCAAGCAATAAGTCACAGTTTCTCCAGGAGAAATCTTTCATGCTCTTTTGGGTATTCTGATGTCAATTAGAGAGAGTCCATGGTCCCATAGGGTGACCATGCTTCTCTATCACTCTGTACTGAAGAAGAGCTGGTCCCAGATGAATGCTCATGAGCCTGATATTGCCCCTTCTCTGAGAGATTTTGGGTGTACGCACTCAGACTTGAGTGATGTTGATGAGGAGGAGTCAGAGAGGAAGGTCTCAATGCAGCAGTTAATATGCATCAATTTCTAAAAGGCAGTTACTGCAGTTGTGTAGATGTAAATGGCAGTGGTTGCATAGTGGTGTGTAGTGGTGGAAGGGCTCAGATGGTGACATATTCTCCTAAGGCAACAATTTATATAGTTACAAACACTCATTTTTGCCTGTGGCTGTTCAGCTGTCAATGCGTCATTGTCACCCACATCCAGCCTGGTCTGGCTGCAGAGCAGAAGCGAAGTTTACATGATCCTTTTCTACCTCTCTGTCTATGATTGCTTCACTGTAAGGACCCAAATTTCAATATGTTCAATATGAAGTGCACTGTATGCTTCTTCTGAGTGTACGTGGGCTGCCCATCACAGCCTCCTCATTCACAACAGAGCATTAGTAAGGCAAGTGGAGGGACTGCTTTTTGTGCCAGACATGTGCTGCAGCCTGACCGTGTAATGTCCAGCTTTGCTAGTTGCTCTTTGTTGGAGTCTATATTGTGGTGCTATGAGAAGATAGTCTGATGCATCCTCTTGAAAGTAGTTTTCTCAGTACTTGCTTGAGGCTCAAAAGAAGAATTGTGCCCTTTTTAGCCTTTTGACATGCTTGCTTTTTCTTTCTTTCCAAAGTACAAGAAGCTATCCAGGATGGTGAAGGACTTCCAGCCATATTGTGATCTCTGGACTACAGTGTCAGAGTGGTTGTACTGGTATAAGAGCTGGATGGATGGTCCTCTCATTGAAATTGAAGCCGAGCAGCTAGAAAAGAATGTCACTGACTCTTTTAAGACAATGCAGAAATGCGTGAGGCTGTTCAAAAACTCACCAGGTAGCTATGCAGTCTGGGGAAAGGATGGTGGTGCATATATTGATACGAAGAATGTCACGGAGTGCTTAGAACAGGGATTGTGAGGATGTCACATGAATGTGTTGTGTATGTGTACACATAATGTATATTAGCGCCAGCTGAGAAACTGCTAGTAAGGTTTTTTTCTCTTCTTTTTTTCTGGAAGCATGATGATTCACATCTAGATGCTAGTTTTGCTGCTTGAAGTACTAGTTTGGCATGGAAACAACCAATCTCCAAATTACTTTTATACCTAATTCCCAAGACAACACTGAGATAAGAACCAGCCTATTATGTTGTAGTTTATTTCACTTTATACAAATTATTAAATATTATCTAGATTACTCATAAATAATTAATATGTAGCCTAATGGCTAATGACCAGAGGTCTGTGAGTTTAAACCCCTTACTCTGGTCAGGCAGGAAAGAAACTTGAAGCTGGGTGCTGTTCTTTGGCCAATCTTGTTTTCTCCATGGACCGATTATTTTAACAGAAAGCCATAAAAGATCTTATTTTATATATATATATATATATATATAAATTGCAAAGTCTGGAAATAATCTGTAGAATGCAATAACTGTTTTTCTTCCTATCCAAATGCGTATGAAATTTAAATGATCTCATCCAGCCTTTGCAATTCACATGAAGGTCTTTTTATCATGACTCCTAGTAAAAGTGGAATTGAGTTTTCAGTCACAGCTTAACTTCCCATTTCTTGATTCTGCGAGATCCACTGGTCATTCTTTGGAGCTAATTCTAAAATCTTCTACCAGATGGCTCAGATTGAAATATATTTTGCGGTGGGAAATTTTTGATTCATCCTTTTTAACTTGAACTCTCTCTTAAACAATGCCATGAATCAGCCCCAATGGAGGAGGTGATGAGTGGATGCGTGAGTAACTATGAATCATTATGGTAAACAGAAATACTAAGAATACCTGCTCATATTCATGGCAATATTCCCTTCCACCTGGTACAATGTATGCTTTGGCCTTGAGTCTCCTTGCCTTTGCGTAGCACCCAGCAGGGACGGTGGGGTGCTCGCATCCTTGCTGTGACTGTGCAGCACTGCCATGCAGGATGCAGCCAATAAGAGGCACGTGTGGCAGCCAGACCTTGAAAGGAAATCTTATGGTGAGCTCTGGGCTAAGGCACACTTCTGCTTAGCATGGATTTGCCTCTAGCAGATGTGAGGCTAATAGGCAGGTCTGCTTCTGGGGGCAGGCTTGTATCCTTGCTTAGCAGCAACATAGAGGGAATCTTCAAGCCTGCATTTTCCATTGCTTTCTCTCCTGCCGTTTTTCCCCATACCCTGTGTTTACAAGCACATCAGGCTTTAGATAACTTTTTGTAGGAAGTTAAGGCAACCTCCTCATATGCTGTTATTGCTGATGGTTTTCTGTTTCTCTTCCTGAAAGCATGCCAGGGTGTGGCAATGGAGTTCCGAGACAAGATCGAAGAGTTCAGACTATATGTCCCCTTAATCCAAGGGCTGAACAATCCTGGTATGAGAAGGCGGCACTGGGAGATGCTGTCAGAAGATATTAACGTCGATATCAAATTAGAATCCAATCTGACACTTCGTCACTGTTTGGATATGAACCTGCTGGACCATACTGAGAGTATTACCAAAGTAGCTGAGATAGCTGGCAAGGAGTATGCTATTGAGAATGTGAGGAGAAAGGGACTTGTGTCTGGTTGTTTTTAGGGATGTTTCTGTGGGACTTGCATTGAGCAGCCATTCATTGCCTTGGGTGGCATTTATATTTGTCCAGAACACTATGCACATTCTGCAGCACAAGTGAGAAGTCCCTTAGAGATGGGAGCAATGACCACCTGATTGAGTTCGTGCATTTGAAGTTATTTTACCATGCATGGAACCTACAGTTGCAGCATAACAGTGCTACCTGATGGTTATGTTGATCCACTGGTTGGTTCCCTCACCTCAGTGTGAGACTGGTGACTGTTTAAGTTAAAATAATTTGATTGTCAGCATTCTCCCCGTCAAAAATCATGTCAGGAAGATTAGCTGTGACTAGAAGTGGAGGTGGCAAATCCTTTTACACAGTGAATGTATGCAGGGAGCATTTGCTGGCTCTGGAGATTTGTAGGCTGGATAGTCTTTCAGTTTCAGTTCATCAGTTCTGATGTGATCTAAGGTGGTCTTAATTGAAAATCATTACTATATGGCAGCTTTATTTTTCTGAAATCTTAGGTGAGTTCCCAGTGGATAGCTGCCCCTTCCACAAAGCCATCATAACCGTTATCATTAATAGAAACTCTCCTGGCATCCTCTGTGCATGCAAGTAGTATCAGTGGTGTACTGGATTCTGAAACTGCCTCCTCCCCTCAATAAGTCCTTTCAGGACAAGACCAAGGTGTTGAGTCCATGGGCAAATGGTGTGTGATGCATTAAATACACAGCTGCAGTTTTCAGTGGAGTCCAAGGGCAAAAATCTGTCAACAGGCATTAAGAGAGATGTGGAAGGTGTGATAACCATTACGTAGGTTGCATCTGAGAATTAAATTGCTTTTCTCTCTGTTCCAGGCGCTCAACAAGATGGAGAGTGAATGGAGCTCTGTTTCATTTACTGTATCACTTTACAAAGACACAGGTACCTTTATTCTGAAAAACACTGATGAAGCTTCTCAGCTCCTAGATGATCATATTGTCATGATTCAGAGCATGTCCTTCTCACCATTCAAGAAACCTTTTGAAGACAGAATGAACACATGGGAAAATAAGCTGAAGATGACTCAGGTACTAGTTTCTTAGCCATATATATCTGAAGGCCAGCATCTAGCCTGTGCTGCCATGCTTTAACGTGGACACTGTGGGTGGGTACACAGCTGTCAAGAAGATAATTTCCTGAGAAGGAAGAAGTCTGGTTAAATCTCGCTGACTCTAATAAAGGGGATGAACTCAGTGTCTTATTCTGCAAATAGAAGTACTGAAATTTCAGCCCTTTGCTACCTCTGACAGCACTTTTTGGTGGTGTTACACTGGCATCTCTAATAACATTATACTAAGTGGACCTTACAGCTTCTTTAGAAGTCCTGTGCTAATCATTAAACTAAAGCCTGAGTCCCATACACACAAAAGCATTCACGTATCAGCATAGGATAACATGTAGAATACTGCTGTTCAGAACAAGATCTGGCAAACGATTCCAGCACTTCTATGTCAGACCTGAGCCTGAATGCACAGGACCCAGCAGGACTCTACCAACAGAATAGCATTTTGTTATAGGGGAAAAATTGCTGTACAAGTATCTTGCTGGAGAACTCTGTGTTTGATTTATAGCAACGTTATCTGTTATTCATAATTGCCTGTTTATTGCTGCTTACCATCTGGGTGTGCTTGGGCCATAGGCTGCTAGAGAGCTGATCTTGTCTCATAAGGATACAGAAATGCTATTGTAAGCCCTAAGGCAGAAGGTGATGCGGGGAAATGCAGTTATTTACTGCATGGTTTTAACTGTGCCATTTTGTTTTCACCCTGCCTTTCCTACTTTTTTTGATTTCATTCATTCATTCCTGTCTGTAAAGGCCCATGAATCCTCTCCTGGGAAGTGGCTCATCAGGGTTAGCTGATGGGGTATGCCAAACACAGCTGCCTGTATTATAAGGAAACCTCACTTCTTGCTAGGTCAAGTGACTGCACGTGTGCAGGGAATGGTAGAAGACAGCTTCCTGTAACCAAGGGCGTTTTCTTCTGGCAGGCAGAAAGGCAGTCATACGTGCTGCTTTGTGGGGTTGGGCAGGTTCCCCGTACCTTTCAGTCTTCCCTTCCTGAAAATGGAAGAAGGGGATGTTCTTCCAAACTAATTCTTGCTCCTGCGAATGCATGACAAACAGGGTTTACTCTCTGATGTCTAACTTAAATGCTTGGCTTTTCATTCATTCTCTTAATTCAGAGAAGATTGTTTGAAGATCTATTTGTGGATTATTCTGTAGGCAAGGCTGGAGCTGGTTTATGTGAGACAGGGGAGAGGATGTGGCAGAATTGCAGAGTCTAGGGTGTTTTATTTGCCATTCTTTTTCCCCAGAAAAGCTCCTTTCACAAAATGCAATTCCCAGCTCATTTTACAAAAGTGATATCTTCTGTAAAATACAGAAACACTAGCCACATAAATTTGACCTAGCATCACAAAGTCCCTATGAGATCTAGTATTGACTTACACATAGGTCCATACTACCTCTATTAAACTAGTAAGTGCTGATTCTGATGCCTACTGACAGCAGTTAGCAAAAGGAATGCTTATATCATTTTATTGTTATTTATTTATTTTGAGGGGAAGGAACTTCCTGTTCCTGGCTCTGCAGTTAGAACTGTGGAAGGTTTAAGTGCAGCATCACCTCCTTTTTTCTTTTATTTATTTATTTACTAACACAGTCTATTGCACAGTTTTGATTGCTTTAGTCATACAGGTTCATGGAGTGGTGTCCTGTCCTTCCCACTAGGATGTACTAGAGAAATGGTTGAACTGCCAGCACTCGTGGCTCTACCTGGAGCCCATCTTTAGGTCAGAAGACATCAAAAGACAGCTGCCAGTGGAAAGTGAGCGCTTTCAGATTATGGATGCGGACTGGAGGATCATCATGAAGAATGCTAATGAAAATCCTGAGGTGAGTGCCTTGATGAAAGTACAATTATCTCGAATTCTTTGGAGCTGTATCATCGCACAAGAGTCATCGCTTTTGCAGTGGTCTGGGCACGATCAGTGCTGTATAAACAGTAAGACCTTGCCCAGATCAGTGTGCTACATTTCTTCTCTTGGACCATGACCTTTCCTTCTGGTGTCCACAGAGGCATTCTCTGTGGTGTCTTGCACTAGTCTGTTGTCTCCCAGTGAGTCTTCCCTAGCACACATAGTCTGTACCTCCAACAATGAGGTTGGAGCCATGAGATACCTTCTTTGATTCTTCCTCAAGGCTGAATCTGTAAGATTGTTTAGGGTCATTGCTCAGTTCTTCTCTTGCCCTTGCCTGGTTTCTTTGTCCCAGTACAAGTGCTCTGTACTCTTCTCCATTTTCCACTTCCCAGGACTCCATCACCACTTGTCTTCCTTATTACAAACGTTAGTATTTAGAGGAATCCAGAAATGTTTTTGTCGTATTCATAAGTGCTTTTTCTCCTCCTTGCCCACAGAGCTCACACCTCTCCAGATCCTTGTGAAAGCACTCCTGTGAATGAATCATTTTGATCCTATCCACTGGGCAGCTCAATTATCTCCAGTGCTTTATGCCCACATGCTCAGAATACTGATGTTTCCTATGTCCCTGCTCTGTCTATAGGTGATGTCTTTGTGCCCTGATCCTGCACTGCTAGAAAACCTGCAAAAATGTAACAAATTACTGGAACTTGTGCAGAAAGGGCTGAGTGAATACCTGGAGACCAAGAGAGGTGCTTTTCCCAGGTAACCTCAAATTTCAGTGGGCTGGATCACACTTCCTGGTTCAGAAAATAGGAAAGGAGTGGTTCACTCCAGTTAACTGTGCCAAGAAAGAGCACAGAAAAAAAAAAAAAGCTTATGATATCGTCACAAGACTGCAAACATCAAGAGAGGCTGTGCCTTTCAATGCTGCCATCTGATGGGGAGAATACAGGCAGACACAAAAGCTGTAAGTTAAGAAGCTGCTTTTTATGGGTGTAATTGACTAACGAAGAAGTAGAGAGAGGTATATGTCTAGACCATGGCTAATGCTCTACTACACAAATACAAAGAGATTGAGCAGTCAAAAACAGGGCTTGTTCCTCATCTTGCCAGGACTCCATTCATGATGCTGTGTTAAAGAGAACCTCCTCTCAGAGCTCAATCTTTGTTTTCAGGTTCTATTTCCTTTCGGACGATGAGCTGCTGGAAATACTGTCCCAGACTAAGGACCCCACTGCAGTACAGCCTCACCTTCGGAAATGCTTTGAGAACATTGCACGGGTAAGCAAAACAAGCACTTAAAGGTTTGGCCCACCTCTGGGGAGCTGATGTCATGGGAACTTCGGGGCATTCTGAGATCTGGGGGAGTTTTCTTATTCTGCTGTATGGAAGTGTGTCTCCTGGAAACCTGTAACTGCAGGCACTGCAAGATGCGAACTCTGCCACCAGGAGAATGCAATAACTTGATGCTTTTAGACAGCTTCTCTTTTCCATGTAGGATAGAAGAGTTGAGTAGATTCTGCCCTTTTCTGAACAGCATTAAGAAAAAAGGTGGGGTAAAAAAGACCCCCAGACTGCAAAGCATCTCCAGCATGCTCCATGGAAGCAGAACAGTTCTCCACAGTTAACTGGCTGCCCTGGAGTGGGATTCAAACAACCTCACTTTAGACATTTCAGAGCCAGACATGTGCCTGTGAACTGGACACCCATGATTTCCTTTTAGACAACAGGGGAAAATGGGCACCTGTAAAAGACAGCTTACTGAAGGTCTCTTAGATGTCCAACTAAAGAGGACAGGACACTCCTTTTGGAAATACCTGCCTGTCTCACCATGGAGGCTAAGAGAAATAGAATAATACAGTGATTTGGGTTTGTGTTGGAAGAGATCTTTACCCCCACAGACAGGGACATCTTTCACTAGATCATCTTGTCCAGTAGCCTAATTGCTAAATAGCTCAGACTTAGCTCTCTACTCACAGACACCTGGGGAGGGTGGGATCCCCCACTTACTGACAGCCTGAGGAGGGAGTAAACAAGCCTAAACTGAACTGAGTTTCTGGTTTCATCCTGACTTAGGAGCTGGGTGGGGTTAGCCCTGCTGTTTTCCTCTTTATTGTTTCTAATTGACTCTAGACTCCAGGGCTACACACAGTTCACACCACCGCAGTGCTCAGACAGGGAAACCAATCTCCTAGTCATTAGCTTGGGAAAATAGAAAGGAAATTGAACTGGAAACCTGATGCAAAGCCATTGGAATAAATAAGGGGACTGTCAGTGATTTGCTGGGGCAGCAGAGAAGCTGTTAAAATTTTACTTTCAAAACCAGGCACTCTGACCTCGAGGAAGACGACCTGAATCTACAGAATTGGACAAGAATCGAGGGTTTGAATTCCAGACAAGCTCTGAGAAATGTTCATCCCACCTATAATTTGATTTGCTTCTCTGAAACAAAACCTGTGATATGAATCTCTTATTTTTGTATGATCATCCTCCATTTTTTTTGAGGAGGTTGTTTTGCACATCTGTGATACATTTCATTGTTATCAACCAAGTTGGGCACCAAATTTATAGTGAGCATTCTATGTTATATCCTGACTGTCCTTCAGTGGCAGGAAGGCAGCAATAGAAAGGAAACTTGCCATACATGTCTCCTATTGTGCTTCCTTCATTAGCTACAGTTCCAGGACGATCTGCAGATCACACACATGTACTCTGCTGAAGGAGAAGAAGTGAAGCTGTTTGCTGCCATTTATCCCACTGACAAGGTGGAGGACTGGCTGCTCGAAGTTGAGAAATCCATGAGGGCCAGTATACGGGACAACATAGAAAGATCAGTTGGTGTTTATCCAGAGGTGAGTTTTGTCACAGACTTGCAGTTCCCTGACGACTTGGTCCCAGGCTTGCCATAGGGTCACCAGTTCTGGGGCTCATGAATTTGTGATATTTTACTAGCTTTAAAATACAACCTGCAGAAGGCACAGTTCAACAAACAGTTCATGGTCCAGAGAATGCAAACTCTGTACACTGATTTGACAGCTACAGAATACTTCCCAATATCATAAAACAACCCTCTATGAGTCCATTTCTATTCCTCTCTCCAGGCAGCTTCTTCCTTATAAGGATACTCTCTTAGAAGGTCTTCACTAGCGCTTGTGTTTCGCACACCGTGCTAGGGGCCAGTAAAGGCAACAATCAGTGATCACAGGGAACGCGCCTTGGTTCTGGTTTCTGTGTAAAAGCTATGCTGGTAGAAAATCAAAAGTTTGTTTGAGTCTGGGGAGGGAGAAAAGCTGGAAAAAAAAAGAAAGAAAGAAAGAAAGCAGCAGATATTTGTTGCTGTTTTCTACTCAGTCTAAAGATTTGAAAGTAGAGAAATTAGAATGAGCCAGGGAGGGAAAACATTTTCTAGGTTGCACATGTTCCTGCTGTGTACCTGCTGCTGGTGACTAGCTGGTAAGTGGTACAGTGGAGAGAACGGGGTATGCAGTTTCCAGGGAGCCCAAGCCTGGGTGAGATTTCTTCACAGCAACTGAAGTTTAAAAAAAAAAAAAACAAGAACAAAAAACAAAACCTCTTAAATAATAACTCAGTTCTTATTTGTTAACGGTGCATCTCATAGTAGGAAATAAAAAACAGTATTTTTTTTCTTGTTTCTGACATTTTTTTTTCTTGTTTTTAAGACACCTCGTACTACATGGGTCTTGCAATGGCCTGGCCAAGTGTCTATTGCTGGCTGTCAGATTTTCTGGACAAAGGAAGTGTCTGAAGCTCTGGAATCAGGAGATTTGTCCAGCAGGCTTTTTCCACAGCTAAGTACTCAGGTAGGAAAATGAACATAAAGGTAAGATCTTGCCAGAACTGAACTTGTCAGTTATTGGATAGGTAGCTTATAAATATAGGCAGGATAATGCTATAGCAGAAACACTGGCATATTATAACATCAGAATTTCCAATGATTGTGCTTTTATCTATTAACCTGAACCACCACATGTATGTTACCTGAAAGCAGCTCCCAAAACCTGGTTGGCTCCATCCTGCATAGCATGATTCAAACGTAAGTAGCAGGTTGCCACCATCTTAATCATTATGATATTTGTTATCGTAAATCTCAAATAACATGAGGACTGATAATAATATCACTGCGAACTCCTACAGCTTCCTCCAGAGGGGAGCAAAGGGGCAGCGCTGATCTCCTCTCTCAGGTGACAGTCACAGGACATGAGGAAACGTCTTGAAGCTGTGTCAGGGGAGGATCAGGGTGGGTGTTAGGAAAAGGTTCTTTACCAGAGGGTGGTGGGCATGGAGCAGGCTCCCCAGGGTAGTGGTCACAGCCCCACACTGCTGGAGTTTAAGGAGCATTTGGGAAAATAAGGTTTGGATTTTGAATGGTCCTGTGTGGAGTCAGGAGTTGGACACGACGACCTTTCAGGGTCCGTTCCAACTTGGGATATTCTATGATTCACTGAAATTTTATGGAAAGTCAGCTCTGAGCCAGCCCTGAGCAGTCATTCACGTCTCTGACAAGAAAGAGACAGAAACTGCCAGGATACAGCCTGTGGTCTGTACTTAGCAGGTAGAAAGGTTAATTGCATTGTGTTAGTACTCCTGCGTTGTTGGGGTATAGATTGTTCCAGAGTATCTTCTTTCCTTACCCAGCTGGCTGATTTGGTTGCTGTGGTCCGTGGCAAACTGTCTAAGATGCAGCGAGCAGTGATGTCAGCTCTCATTGTGATTGAGGTCCATGCCAAGGATGTTGCAGCAAAGCTGATCGAGGAGAATGTGACAAGCGTGAATGATTTTGAGTGGATCTCTCAGCTCAGGTACAGAGCTCAGCTGTTGAACCTCACCTGGCCTCCCTGGCCAGTCTTTACTCTTTCCCCATCATCCATGTCTGTGACAAATGGAAACAAGTGTTCGCACAATCTGTAAGCAGTGTTTATGAGGCACCTCTAACATCCCCATGAGAAGTGGGATTCAAGTCTGCTATGGATGCCAGTGTTCCAAGGCATCTGTGACAGACCCAGACACTTTGGCTATATCACAGTGTGCTATACCACAGTGTCTCAAATCCCTCAGTGTAAAAGGGCATGCTTCTGCCCAAGTAGGAATGCAGTGCTTGATATAACACCTAATTTCAGGTCCTGTGAGAACTCTGAACATCCCATTGTGTTATCTTATCTTCTGTAAAGGCAAATCATGACATGCAGGTCTCTGAACCTGCAGGCTGTAATTCTGTGAGCTGATGTATTGTCTGCCAAAAGGTTTTTATCTTTCTGGTGTCATGTTCACTCATCACTAGATATTACTGGATGAAGGGGGACCTGTACATCAGAGCAGTCAATGCTGAATTTGTGTATGGCTATGAGTATCTGGGGAACAGTGGCCGTCTAGTTATCACACCCCTCACTGACAGGTAAGGAAATTGGGTTTTGGGGTAGTAAATGTACTTTCTTTTTTTTTTCTGGAGGAACAAGCCTCGTGAGAGGTTAAACCAAGAATGTGAACCTGTCAGGATTGGTTCTTAATATATGTAAATAGAAACCGTTTGTACAGTAATGGTCTCTGTGAGATAGAACACCCTGGCATTGG
This sequence comes from Aquila spilogaster, assembly GCA_024606505.1. Taxonomy (NCBI): domain Eukaryota; kingdom Metazoa; phylum Chordata; class Aves; order Accipitriformes; family Accipitridae; genus Aquila; species Aquila spilogaster. The sequence goes on from JANHGO010008134.1 coordinate 30,922, forward strand.
TCCCACTGTGTTCCTAGTGATCAGTGCTCACACTGATTTGCTTACCTTCTCCTGGTTCTTATTGCAGTGATCTGACTCGTGTAAATTGCCCTCCTTGATAGCTAAGGAGCTCTTCTGCAAACCACTGTAAAAGGATATCTAATACTCTGGAATATGCAGCAGTAATAACAGTTACACCCTTTTGTAACTGTCCTTTTTCTGGAGAGTGAATTTATAGCCAGTGGCAGAAGGATTTATCCATGCAGGCCCCCATGAATACTAATCAAGGCCACATAGCTAACTCCTTCGCAAAGTGCTGCATATCTAAGTAGTTCTGCAGAAAAATAAATGAGAGGTTCCTGCCTGTCTCCATCTGGATAGATCATTTCTCCTTTCCTGAAGCCAGTAGTAGAAATACTTCTCACTATCTGGTCTTGTCTTTGTTGTAGGTGTTACCTGACACTTACAGGAGCTCTGCACCTGAAATTTGGAGGAGCACCTGCGGGACCAGCAGGAACAGGCAAAACAGAGACAACAAAAGAGCTGGGGAAAGCACTAGCAATCCAAACTGTAGTATTCAACTGTTCTGACCAGCTTGACTTTATGGCAATGGGAAAGTTTTTCAAGGGACTAGCCAGGTACAACACTGTGTGTCATTGTCGAGGAGTGGGTAGGGATGCTGGTCGCTGGAAATAGGTGGGTATTTTTCATAACAGCCCAGAAGAACCAGCAAGGCCATACTGAGGAGGTTGCTGTGTTCAAGCTCAAGCAAAGTTACAAAACTGCCAGAATAGGTGGACAGTTGAGCCAATTAAAGAAGGGTGAAAAGAGATCTTGTTCATTTAAGGCAAAATTAAGATGCTTTGCAACAGTCTGCTATTAGACACCTGTGCAAATGTTTCCAGGTCTGACTTTTGTTCTACTACCGTACGCATTGGACTGAAATTCAGCCCAGAATCGGCTTAATCTTAAGGAGAGCTTGCTGGGTGTATCCAAAATTGAGTAACCAAGAGAGATTGCTTTAAACCCTGAGGAACACTCTCAGAAAAGCTTCTCTCTTCTCTACATATCAAACAGAGCTGGTCCAATTAGTCTGTTGCATGCTGGTGAATCTGAATTAGTTACTCTAACAAATGCTGACACTCTTTTCTCAGGTGTTTTATTTCTAAGTAATTATTTTTTAAGCCATGCTTTGTGGGAAGATCACCCACCTATAATGCTTCCAGCTTTATCCATAGTTTTCCAAGTTTTGAAAAATGGACTTGACCTGGAATGCATAGTTGGGGTGCTGGGCTGTGACTCCTTCCACTGTACACTGTGACTCTGGGATGTTAGGTCCACTTCTTGTTCCCCAGTGTTTATGATTTCTAGACCTAGTTGAACCTGCAGCAGTGTGTTTGCTCCTGTCTGATGTTCCTCTCTCCCCTCATATTTCTCTTCTTGCTCAGCTCTGGTGCGTGGGCTTGCTTTGATGAGTTCAATCGCATTGATATTGAGGTGCTGTCTGTGGTGGCCCAGCAGATCACAACCATTCAGAAAGCACAGCAGCAAAGAGTAAGTAACAAACATGGGGATACAAAGGCAGACAACTCTCTGTCTTTGCATGCACTGTCACAAAGGACCAGTTTCTCTGTTCAGGCGCAGCTCAGAGAGATGTAAGTAATACCCCAGCTGTGGAATATCATGTCAGTTCATTATGTATTCACCCTGGGTGAGTTTTATAACCTCACCTTAGCCTGTGCTGCCACTATTGCCCACGCTCAAAGTCTCAGCTTGAGCTGCTGTGCCAGCAGACTTCAGTGTGGGAGACACTCTGTTAAAGATCCACTGAGCTGATACAAATTGGAGCTGTGATACAAGGCAGCCACCACTCTGCTGAGGGTTGCTCAGCACCACATTTATCTAAATGTGTTATCCAAGCTTTAGTGAATTCACAAAACCCAATGTGTGTAGAAGAAATGCATGCTCATGCACACACCATTGCAATGGAAAATGAACTGTTGGCTTTACACGGAGACTCAGCCATCAGCCATCTGGCAGCCAGCCTTTGCTTTGCTCCTCTAGAGACTCAGAGGGGTTAAGACCTGAATCTGTTTGACTTTGACTTGGAATTAGAAACCTGCTGTCTGTGAATTCTTCTGCACTCCTTTATCAGCCATCTGAAATTACTGAAATTACATGGATCTAAAAGGATTTCAGTTTCTTTTTGCCCTCTCTACCATAAATTAATTCAGTTCCAAACTCTCCTGCAGGAGGAAAAAAAAAAAAAGAAAAGATGTTGTCTTTTTATAGCTGGAGGAGCAGAAGTCTTCGAAAAAAGGTGTACTGTCAGTAAATCTTCTATGAGCCTGGTTTCTTAAGCAGAGAAAAGTATTGCTGGTAAGACTGGATACCTGCAGTGGGACCAGATTGCATTGCTACAGTTGTGTGCAGCTGTGTATGATTGTGCTTCATAATTTAACCACTGAAAGCCATTGTTTTCCTTGTTGAAGATTCAGCGACCTTTTTGTAAGTCAGGCTTTGCGACTGATTACATTTTTTTATTTTCTAGGTGGATCGCTTCGTGTTTGAAGGAAAGGAGATCCCTCTGGTCCCATCCTGTGCAGTCTTCATCACAATGAACCCTGGATATGCAGGACGTACTGAATTACCTGATAACCTGAAGGTAAGGAGAGCAGAATGCACCAGAAAGAAGAGGGGCAGTACTGGATGCTAACCAGACCACCAGCATGGTCATTGCAAGGATTAGGAAATAATGTTTTTGGAAGGTTTCTAGGATCACTTTTAGCTTTGAATCACATCTGTAAGCAAATGGTTCTCATATTTCAATCTGCAGGCACGCTGTCCTGACAGGTGTCCAGTACACTCATGCTGTGCCTTCAACACAGCCTGAGACAGAAACTTTGCCTTTTCAATTTGCTGGAAAAAGCAAGAAAAAACTATGGTTTTATCTTGTGTTGAAACTGTACATTTCAGGCTCTCTTCCGTCCCGTGGCTATGATGGTCCCAGATTACTCCATGATTGCTGAGATCTCACTCTACTCCTTTGGGTTTAATGAAGCTAAAGTCCTTGCAAAGAAGATCACCACAACATTCAGACTTTTGTCAGAGCAGCTCAGCACCCAGGTAGATGCCTTAATGTCCATGAATATGTTTTAAAAATGCGAGGTTTTTCTCAGTCTATGCACAGAGTACCTGGATAGTTCTCTTGGTGCCTTGTGATAGACTGTCACAAAAAGATCAATACCTAGTTTTCATCCACTTCCCACCATTTTGATTCTCGTTTTCCCTTATGTGGCGGGATTTACATTCACCTTTTAGTCCTGGCTAGGGCTACAGTGGCAGGGCAGTTGGGCCAAGCAGTCCTGCCTACTTCTCCCTCCATCTAGGTCTTTTTCATTATCCAGTTATTTTCATCTTCATCACATCCAGTCTGTGCAACTAAAGACTAGTTAATTGTTGGAGGGATCCTGCAAATAGACTTGGATGAAAGAGCTGTTTTCCTGAAGTTAGTATTATTTTCTTCTTTTCTTACCTGCTAACTAACTACACACAAAGGATCTCTCTTTGGCTGCTCTTGCAGCTTGGAAGGCCAACAGTATCCCGGGCTTCATCCAAAGAGGTGTGGACAGGAGGGAGAGGGAGGGGATTGTCCCCTTCTATTTTGCCCTTGTGAGGCTCAATCTGGAGTACTGCATCCAGTCCTGGGGCCCCTGGAACAGGAGGGATGCAGAGCTGTTGGATTGGGCCCAGAGGAAGCTGTGAAGGTGATCTCAGGGCTGGAGCACCTCCCCTATGAAGAAAAGTTGTAGGAGTTGGGCTTGTTTAGCTTGGAAAAGGAAGGCTCTGGGGAGACCTCACTGCTGCCTTTCAGTATTTAAAGGGAGCTTGCAAGTGGGAGAGGGACCAACTTTTTACATAGTCTGGTAGTGACAGGACAAGAGGGAATGGCTTTTAACTAAAAGAGGGGAGATTTAGATTAGATGTTAGGAAGAAATTTTTTACTGAGAGAGTGGTGAGGCACTGTAACAAGCTGCCCAGAGACGCTGTGGAAGCCCCATCCCTGTAGGCATTTAAGGCCAGGTTGGATGAGGCCCTGGGCAACCTGAGCTGGTGGGGGGCATCCCTGCCCATGGTGGGGTGTTGGAACTACATGATCTTTAGTGTCCCCTCCAACCTAAGCCATTCTATGATTTTTATGATGATTTTTAGGTGATGCGCATGTATCTGATAACACTGTTTCCTCTGTGCCTCTTCCAGGACCACTATGACTTTGGAATGAGAGCTGTGAAGACTGTCATCTCAACAGCTGGCAACTTGAAAAAGGAAAATCCTACTATGGATGAGGTAAATATGCTTGTGCTTCACACTGTCAGAGACTTATGTCACCTCTTCTGCAGCCACAGAGGAGAGGCAGGATCTTTGAAGTTACAAGTGCTTAAATCTTTGCAGGATCTGATCTGCCTGCGGGCTATCAGGGATGCCAACATCCCCAAATTCCTGCAGGATGACCTCAAGCTCTTCAGTGGTATAGTCTCAGACTTATTTCCCAAGATCAAAGAAAAGCCTGTTGATTATGGCATCCTGGAAGAAGCCATTCGCAAAGCCTGCATCAAAAAGAGTCTGAAGGATGTTGATGGTGAGGGAAGAGGCTCTCCACAAGCCTTTGGGCCTTGTGCTTCTAGTCCACTGCTGTGCCCTAGGAAAGAGATGGATGGTCCCAGACCCACTCTACTTCATCTTCCTCTACAGGTTTTGTGACTAAGTGCATCCAGCTGTATGAAACCACTGTGGTTCGTCATGGCCTGATGTTAGTGGGGCCAGCAGGCTCTGGGAAGACGAAGGTATGGTTGAAACACTTCCTTGGCCCCAGCAAACTGTTGCTCATCTAGTGATGCAGAGGGTTTAACTTCACAGAAGGCTCACACTCCAGTGTTTCCAGCCTCTCTCAGATAAACCCCCAGAGACAAAGGTGTTTTCATGCTGCCTTTTAGTATTGAGTCGTACCCATGGGGAAGTACAATAGTGGCTTGCTCTTTGGAGTTGGGAGACTAAGCGGAGGCTTATTGGCACTGCTGCAGATTTTTAAGGCTGAGACATACTTTGAGCCTGAACATCTGTACTCAGCAGCATGTGGCACCTCAAGACACTTTTTCCAAAGGAGATGAAAGTTCCTCCCCATGCTTCTAAAATCCTTTGTTTCTATGAATACAGCTAGGCATCTTCTTGCTATGACATTGTCTTTCACTGTCTCTTCTTTCTCGCTGCCCTTTAAATGCAGTTGCTGTGAGCACATGGCTTTGTTGTTATGGAGCCACGGCGGCTTATTCTCTTGTTCTCCTCCTTTTGCAGTGTTATGAAGTCCTGGCAGCTGCAATGACGTCACTACAAGGTCAGCCTGCAGCCAGTGGTGGGAATTACGAACCAGTCAGCTACTTTGTACTGAATCCCAAATCCATCACAATGGGACAGCTTTATGGAGAGTTTAACTTATTAACGCATGAGTGGTAAAGTACAAAATCTGCTTTCCTTCCTTCCAGCTTGGATACCCTTATCTTCTGGTCTTGAGGGTCTTCTCTTCAAAGCTGAGAACTCTTCAGGATAGTGGCATAAAATCAAAAGCAATCAAGTTCTTATCCCTCACTGAGCTACAATAGCCAGTCATGACGATTTAAGCTGACATCTTTTATTGTGCACTTGGCCTGGCTGCCAACACATGCCCAGACAGTACAGCAGCTCAGCTGGCAGTATTAACTGCATAACAAGGAATAATTCAATTGCTTTGGAGCAAATACCTCTGCTCTAAGATAAAGCAGCTTAAAAACTTTCTTTGCTTCTGAAGGAAAGTGATCTCTGTACTGCACACTTGGATTGTTCTGTATAAATATGCTGGTGGCCTTCCATAATGCTGAGGGATGACTTCCAGGCATAAAGGACCATTTCATTCCCAATGCCAAGGCGCCTGATTGTCTATCTCAATAGCCCAGTTGTCCTCCTACTGCTTGAGTTTCCGTTTGTGGCTCACTTTATCTAGAGGCTGAGGTGTGAGAAGCGGTGTTAATCTCCCTATGGCCCTGTCCCCCACCTCTTACTTAGCAACGAGCTATTGAGTGTGTTCTATAAAACTAGGGATACTAAGTAGATATTAAACTCACTGCCTCTAGGAAAAGCGCTAGCAAGAAAGCACTACTGATGCCAAGAACCAGAGCTTCAAAGCCTGGGCTTTCTTTACTGAAAGACATTTCATAGGATATTCCAGTTAAGCTTGACAGTTTATTTGTGATGTAACTATATTCAAGGGCAGCATACGGTCACATCAACATGACAAAAAGAGTACGGCAACCACATAAAACACATTTGCAGACATAAATCCATCTGTTTTAATCAGCTGAGCTTTAGAGCGGACTGTTTTCCCTTGATCTCAGTAAAATACTCCGGACTTCACTATCACTGTATAAATAAAAAATAAATATTTTAATAATGGGAGTGGAGTTTAGGGTCTGAGCAGACACTGCACTCCAGTTTTCCGTGTACAGATTAAGTTCTTGCTGTCAACAGTCAGCATTCCTTGTGTGTCTGCTCTCCTGTTTGCTAGCTCCAGCACCACCTGGATTCAGATACAGCTGATGATGGGAACTTCAGTTATAAAGAGGGTAGAACCAGACTCTTTAGCTTGGATTCGTTCTCCTAACCTATAGTTACCCAACTAGAGCATTTGATTTAACAGCATAGTTGTCCTGAGACTCCCTCTACACTTGATAGAGAATAAGACAATTCCATAGAGCAGATAACTTATGACATGAACTTGATACTTGCAAGGGCTCTTCGCTTCTCACTGAGAACAGAGATGTTAAAGGGAAACTTGACATTTTATAGTTAGATGCTGTGAAGTCCAGTTCCTAATGGCCAAAGATACTGTCTCATTGTGTCAACACAGACTGGATGCATCCCCATTAAAAAAAGACTGAGATAGACTTTTACATAGCTCATCAGCGAGTGAGGCACAGGTATCCTTGGGCACACTGACTAAAATAAGATTCTGGCTCTGTTGTTTTGTATGGTTGAAGCTTTGCCATGGACTTGTGCAAAAATAGGATGGACCAAGCCTTTTCTCCCACTTTTCAGGACAGATGGAATCCTTTCCTCACTCATCCGGCAGGGAGCCATGGCCACTGACACTAGCAAGAAGTGGTACGTGTTTGATGGGCCAGTTGATGCTCTGTGGATTGAGAACATGAACACAGTGCTGGACGACAATAAGAAGCTGTGTCTCAGTTCAGGTGAAATCATCAAAATGACAGAGGTAACTCACTCCCTCCTCCTTTTGCTGCCTTTCACTTTACACTTGATGTGTGTGATGGACTTGTACAGAAATTGATAGCTTAGTTGCAGCCCTGTGTTGGCCTTACCCCCATTGTGCTGCACGAATAGGAACAAGAGGCTCCATGCAACAAAGAGGACAATTTCAACTTCACCAGATTATGCTGAGAGATCCTTGTTTTTTTTCTTTTTGGAATTTCTAGAGTATGACCATGATGTTTGAAGTCCAGGATTTGGCTGTTGCTTCACCTGCCACAGTCTCCCGCTGTGGCATGGTTTACTTGGAACCCAGCATCTTGGGGCTGGAGCCCTTCACGGAATGTTGGCTGCAAAAACTCCCAGATGTCATGCAGCCCTTCTCACAGCAGCTGGCGTCTCTCTTCAGGAGGTTCCTCAAGGTAACCTATCATGCTGTTACAACCCTTCTGTGGATATTTTATTTTTTAATTATCTTACGGACACAGTCAGCCCTGGTGCAGCTCCATTTCTTACAATGGACTTACTCCAGGGATAAAGTCATAGGAACAAGTCTTGCTATTTCTGCTCTGCTCCTGAACCCAGGACTGCAAAGGAAAGCTCTGAAAGAAGCAGACAGCAGCAGCGATGTCACAAGATGTGTGTTTTAGTTCTGTAGACTCAAAAGGCGGGCCCAAAGGCTTCTTGCAGTTAAGAGTGAATCAAGTGGTTTGACTTAATTCTCCAGCCAGAATGGTGGTATTTGGGACAGAGCAAGAAATGGCAGCATTCTCAGCTGTACCCTCCCTGCTAAATGTAACCTGCAGGGAGAGAAAGAGAAACCAGAACCCTAGAAGGTAAGCGAAGTTAAATGTGTTGGATGGTGACATTGAGCTGTTCCTGCCTCTCCTTACAGGAAGCTATTGGCTTTGTCCGGAGATCTGTGGAAGAGATAATTGCCTCAACAGATGGCAACCTCACAAGGAGCCTTCTCATGCTATTGGAATGTTTGTTTCAGCCTTTCATTCCTGCTGAGGTAAGATTTTTTTGCTGCTATTACATGTGTGCACCCGTAACTCTTCAGGGCATTAAGTCATGTAGTGTGAGTGACTGGAATACAAGATGTTGGTGAAGAAAGGTTACACCATAACATATCTGCATGGCAAAAGGTAATACAGCATCTTGTTGAGTGCAGGTAAACCTGAAGGGATTATATTTTTCCCATTGAAAGAGCACAAGATAAGCTTCAGGCCTACCAGGCTGTAGAAAAGAGATTCACGTTTATTTACAGCAGTGGGAATTGGAGAATAAGTAGAAAGCAGAGATCAGAGCTATGCAGCAAAACACTTCAGATTGCAGATGCTTCGAGAATTAGTATTGAAGAAGCCTGGAAAGTTTTCAAATTAAAAACCAAGGATTAAATTCTTCTCCCAGCTCCCACTGAGTGACATTAGTTCAGGCAGGGGAGTGTCTCAGGTACATTAGTGAAACAGTGAGTTTTAATCCACAGAATACATCAAAAAGACCTGTGAAAAATTGACTACAAGAAGCTACACATATTCTGAATAGAATTACAAGCACATTAAAAAGAGTTTGACTTTTGTTCACCTTAACTCTGCTTGAGAATTTTATTTCTGCTTTTCTCTGTTTTCCAGGGAATTAGGAGAGTTCCCCAGGAGAATGCAGCTCATATCCAAAAGCTGATCGAACCCTTGTTTATATTTGCCTTGATCTGGAGTGTGGGTGCCACTGGAGATTCCCAAGGCCGCATTGCCTTCAGCTTGTGGCTGAGGGAGAAGATGGCAAAGGAAAAGGTGAGTAAAAGGGAAGCAGATACTTTCTCAGTTATAGAGGAAATGGTAATGAGGAACAGAGTCAGAATTTCTTAAATGCCTGGAAGGTTTGCTTGGGCATGTTCCTGAAACTTGGTTTATAAGATCTTCAAATTTCAAAGGACTCCTGAGCTGGGAGCCCCTGGCAGGAGCAGCATCCCGTTACTGAAGTCTTTCTGTAAGGCCAATCCACATGCAAATTCAGCTGAGCGGCAGCTAGGTTCACTGTGGCTTTATTCTCACAGATCCAGTTACTTTTCCCAGAAGAAGGACTGGTTTATGACTATAAACTAAATGCTGGACTTAACAGTGCTGAAGATGATCTCGATGAGGACGTCGTTAGGGAGGTAAAATAGTTCACCTCTAGCTCTAAGATGAGAAATTTGAGGGAGGGACTGGGAGGCAACACGGTTCTGCAGGATTTGGCCGATTCTTCTCATCAAAGTACAAATAAGAAAAGCCGATAGCAAACCAGTGAGAATGCTTGAAGTAAAACCAAGTATTTGATTAAGGAGGCAAGATAGTTTTTGCCCTCAGGGTTGTGAAGCAGGTTTTTCAAACCTTAACTGAGATTCTCTGCCAGTGCTCAGGAAAGTGAGAGGGCTTTATAAATGTGCCTGCTGCAGGGAGAAGCGCAGATGTAAAGGTCTGTCTGCATTTAAAAGAGGGCATGACAGTAAAAGAGCTGTGTGCAGTGAAGTCTGGAGGAGGAGCAGGGCAGATAAATATGCCAGCTTTTCCACAGCAGATAGTAGAGCAGTGGGGCATGCAAGGTCCATCTGACTAACAGTCACCAATCCCTGGACTGGAAGTTAAAAATAAGAGGAAAAATGCACTGATTTCAAGACGGGGAAGCAAATTAGGGAGCTCTGTGTGAGTGTCAAATGGTTAGCGGAAGCTGCCAGGGCCATCTCAGTGTCTGAGGGAATGCCATGTGGGGTGCTCAGGAATGTGTTTTTTCTGTCTGTGTTGTCTAGCATATCCCTGGCAAAACCACTGTCTCACTTGTATAGTGACCTCTGGGACATTAGCTTGTGGCTTGATCCTAGCACAAGTCATCCATGTCTTGTACAATCTAAAACCTCAGTGTACCTCAGTGCAACAGAGGTGATGGCACCAAAGATGAAGATAGGATCCCAGCAAAGCCCTCTATGGCCTTCTGCCATGTGAACACCTACAGCGTAGGCCATCTTAGAACAGAATTCCACTTCCTCCAGATATCACAAATGCTTTGTCAGTCTTTGATTCCAATTTTCAGAAGGAAAGGCAAATATGTTGCTGCTGGGGCAGTGATCTCTAGCTCTGAGCTACCTCCCTTGCAGAGGAAGCAAGTCAGGTGATTACAGCTTTGCCATGCAGAAGGTATGGGAAGCAGGACTAGACAGAGGGACTGGGAACTTGATGTCCTACTAGAATCTGAGCTGCTACACAAGGAGCTGTGATGGGAAAACACAGCAGAAATACTGTTTTCCTATTCTCATATCAGATAAATGCAGCTGTCCCCTCTAAATGCTCTCATACCTTTCAGGTGCACTGGGAGAAGTGGCTGGACCCTACAGCAAAGTTCACCATGGTTCCTGATACCAACTACTGTGACATTATTGTGCCCACAGTGAACACAGTCCGAATGGCCCACCTGCTGGAGCTGTTGCTTATCAACTGTAAGCCAGTACGTGCCCACCCTTGCCTTTGATTTTGTATTCAACATTTTTCTCTTCAACAGGGGCACCTTTTCCTCTCCCAGGGCAATCAGAACCTGACAGCTACCTGACACTTTTAAATTATTTCCCATTCTCATGGATCTGCATTTCTCTGCTCAGGAGCTGTGCCTAAGCAACAAGATTCACCCGCCAGACACCATGACAAATGCATCAATTTCTAGATCCCTTTCCAGCTAGGATGATGGCCTGTTACTATCCGTCTTTACCTGTTTTCTTCCACTGCATTTCATACCTTTCTTGTTTGATTCCTTCTATGCTGAGAGATCTGTTACCCTGAACCTCTTAATGAAGAAGCAATACTTCTGTCCTCTCTGAGCTTTTGAAAGCCTGAGAGGGCAGGAACCTGCATTGCCTTCAGCAAGTATTGCTGGTTGTGCTTCTAGGTTCTCTGCCTTGGTCCCACTGGCACAGGGAAGACTCTCACAATTACAGACAAGCTTTTGAAGAGCTTGCCTGTCAAATACATCAGCCAGTTCCTGACATTTTCTGCACACACCTCTGCCAACCAAACTCAGGATCTCATTGACAGCAAACTGGAGAAGAGGCAAGTTTCCATTTGGTTTTTGCAAAGGCAGTGTCCCTGAGCTTAGTATTTCTATTAGCTTGACCGTTTAGTTTCATCCCAGGACCTGAAGGGGCTGACAGCATATACATCTGTGGATAAGAAGCTGGACAAACAGCAGGTGTGAGTTGGGATTGTGAGAGCCAGTAATGACTTGATACAGTGGCAAGAAAGTGAAAAGGATAAGGGAGAGTTTGTAAAATATGCTCCAATCATAGTTATTCCAGAAATACTACATCTAATTACACAAATGTTTGCAAACCTCAGTATGGGACATTTATCAAAACCAGTGAAGGGAGAGGGCAACCGATCCAGAGAGGTTGTGGATGCCCCCTCCCTGGAAGCATTCAAGCCAGGCTGGACGGGGCTACCTGGTCTAGTGGGAGGTGTCCGTGCCTATAGCAGGGGGGATGGAAATGGTTGATCTTAAAGGTCCCTTCCAACCCAAACCATGCTATGATTCATTTTATGATTCCATCCCCAATCCTACCCCCAGTCTCCAGCCATGGTTAGCAGCCTCCCCTTTCCCTTTTCAAACTAGTCAGACACTGGTTTAAAATCTGTAACAGATTAATGGCCTTAAGCTTTACTTCTACGTATTCTCATGCAGTTCATTGACACTGGGCATGAGTATGCAGAATTGTGCCCATATAATTGTAAAGCCCACACCTCAAGCATTACGCTAGATCTTTTCCATCCAATGGCCCATATGTAAAGGGATTTATGGAGCATAAAAGTAAAGACAGCTGTAAGTGCTGACCCAGGAAGCCTCTGGAGGAAAAACTGCTTTTGAATTGAGTTAGGAGTGCCCTTGCAAGTCCTTTATTCTTACATGGCTCTGTCCTTACAGGCGGAAGGGTGTGTTCGGGCCTCCAGTTGGGCGGTACTTCATATTTTTTATTGATGACTTGAACATGCCCATGCTAGAGATGTACGGTGCACAGCCACCCATCGAGCTGCTGCGGCAGTGGATGGACCACCAGGGCTGGTACGACAGGAAGCAGATTGGTACGACCCAGGTCTTTGCCCAGTACCCCTGGGAAGAGTTGGCCTGTTGATAGTTGCACATACTTTCTGGGGAGATTTGTGGCCAGGGTTTTTTGGTTTCAGCTTAGCATTCAGTGCTGCTTTCACACTCCTTAAGGTATGTTTAAGAAGCTGGTGGATATTAATTTTGTCTGTGCCATGGGACCTCCTGGAGGGGGAAGGAATGCTGTTACTCCACGCTTCACACGTCATTTCAATTACCTGTCCTTCACGGAGATGGACGACAGCAGCAAGAAGGCCATCTTTTCCAACATCCTTGGCAGTTGGATGGGTAAGTTCAGCAGACAACTGCCTCCTCATGTCACAAGCCAACCCAATGGTAATGGAGGTATTATTAATATTAACAATTTAATATTGGTGATGTAATGAAAGTGTTAGACAATGAAACTTGAATTAATCACTTGAAGATATTCTTGAGAAACTGTTGTATGAGCCTCAGCAAACAGAGAACTCGTATGCCGTTTAGTCTCTGGGCTAAACTAGCTGACTTCAACTTTGGCTCTCACAGTTTCATAAAATATCCCATAGCCTATGCATTTTAAAGAGAATTTTTGTTTGCAGTAGATGGTGCAGATATCCTTCACCTCCACAAGCAGAGCAGTAACTCATGTTTTCTGTCTTTGTTTCCTAGCTGGCCTCCTAGGAGAAAGAAGTTATAGAGATCCAGTGCGTAAGTAAGAGCAAAAAGATGCAAGAGACTGAGCAGGCTGGTGGGCACAGCATGGAATAGTTTACCTGTGCCTTCAGCAGGCAGACACTTGCCCAGACAACAGCCTTCTGCAGAAGTAAGCCTTCTGTTACTCCCCATCTGTTGCAGTCTGTGGACAGCTGAGCAGGGAGGATCTGATCATGGTGCTACAGCCATCCATTAAAAAAAAAAAAGGGCTCATTTGAAGTGAAATAAGTTCCTCTTGTATTTGACGGGGTGGGAATTTAGGATCAGCTCTGCAAATGTGCTCTCCTCTGCAAATCTGCCAGCGGGAAGGAGTGAGAATAGTGGGCTATGAGAAAGGCAAAGCAAAGCTTTCTGAGTTGCAGTATTCACAGGTGCCAGTACCTGACTATGAGCTCAGGGACACAGTGAAGTATTTAGCTGTCATTTAAAAGAGAATTAACACATTTTGGAAGTAATGAAGAAAAAAGTGTGAAGTGCCAGTGTGTCACAGGGCTCTACATGCCCAGGAGTGTAGTGATCTTGATGACCATTAAGAAAAGTATTCTGTACTTTGAAACTGGCAGCTTTGTTTAAATTTTGCCATTGACTATTACATAACAAGTCATCCCTCAGTCATTCCTCAGAGACTTTACATTTGCTGAGCTCAATGATTTGCCAGGCGATTTAGCCAAGAGGGCACCTTCTAGCTTAAAAGTAGCTAAGACTTCACTGAGGGATACAGGAAGAGAAAAGCAATACCTGAGTATTTCAAATAAGTACCAACTACCTGCTGGCACTATCTCCTTTTCCTGTGGGGTACACATACTCTTCAGACTGCAGAATTGTTGTGATGCATTCTGCCCTTCTCAGATCTGATCCCCTTCAGAAAGAAAACTCACTGGCAAACTCTCTATTGCAATGAACTTGTTCAGGGCCTCACACAATGTCCATATTAGGAAACTGGGGGAAAAAAAGTGCATTCTTGGCCAAATCCTCACGACACCTCTGCCGCTCAGTGCCACCTGTCTGCGCTGCTAGGACTTTCTTGTCCCAGAGCTGACACCTTGGCCCCCTTTCTGTCTTTTGTCTCTGCAGCCGGAGCAGTTGCAGTCAAAGATTTGAATGAGCCCTTGGTTGATGCCACTATCTTCGTGTATTTGACCATCACATCCCAGCTGTTGCCCACACCAACAAAGTCACATTACACCTTTAACCTGAGAGACCTCTCCAAGGTGTTCCAGGGCATGCTCATGGCTCAGCCCAGCAGTATCAAGGTCAGTCCTCCTATCAGCACAACCATGTCACCCAGGGGAAGACAAGAAATGTTCCAGCTCATGCCTCAGTTTACTGCTGAAATTGCATTTTCATACTGATAATGAATTTAGGGATCAGGAAGACTCCAAACACCCCACCACCCTAAGGCTTCCTTGTTGTGAAATGTCAGGTGCGTGGCCACAGAGAGTCAATGCCATTCACCCCTGTAGGGCTGCATACAGCCCTGGTGGACCATGGAGGGACAGAGGTATTGTCCTGTTACCACCTTATGCTAACAGAGACTTCTGTCTCTTCAGGACAGGTCCCTCAGAACCTTGTTCTGTAAGTACAGCCTAGTCTGTAGGTATTGACTCATCACAGGAAGTACTTGGGGACCTGGTTCTGTGCCACACCTGAACAGAAGGATCTTTGCAGAAAATAAAAGAACTTGTGAAAACAGTTTAAATTAGGTCATACTGAGGGAAGGATAAGGACAAACAACGTGAAATTTAGATCTCTCCAAGAAACCTTGGCATACAGACAAATAGAGAGAGTATTAACTGCAGCTGTAATGAGCTCTCTGCCAAACAGCTGTTTTGACAAGAGTTGCTTTTGAGAGAAGGGAATGCAGCTTCCTCTTCCCAGTTCTTTCTCCATCCCAGTTGCTTTGAAGCAGGAGTCGGGCTGGCCACATGTTTGGTGTGAACCAGCCTTCCTGACTGAGAGGCTCGTAACGTTTCTTTGTTTCTCTCATGGGGATGTTTGCCGGGATTTGCTACCAGGACAAACACCATCTGCTGAGACTGTGGTACCATGAGAGCTGCCGGGTCTTCTGTGATCGCTTGGTCACCAAGGAGGACCAGACCTGGTTTGACAACCTGATGAAAAGTATGATGAAGGAACTAGACACCACTTTTGAGGAGGTGGTCCCTTCCCAGCCAGTTCTGTTTGGGGACTTCATGGAACCAGGGGCTCATATCAAACTGTATGAAGAAATTGACAGCCAGGAAAAGGTAAGGATCTCGGGGATCATGACAGTATGAATTTTGTTCATATCTTCCAAGTCACTCAGAGGGTGGTGATGCACTGGAACAGGTCGCCCAAAGAGGTTGTGGATGCCCCATCCCTGGAGGCATTCAAGGCAAGGCTGGATGTGGCTCTGGGCAGCCTGCTCTAGTGGT
>JANHGO010008135.1:0-46403 GCA_024606505.1 Aquila spilogaster
TGCCGATCTCAACCGGGGAGCGTTTGCGGACCCACGCACTAACGTTCATATCGCCGATGCCTGGGAGTTTCTTCGCGAGGTTACCACGCCTTATGACATGATCCTCTGCGACTTTACAACACCGCGCCGGACGGAAGATACCCGTATCATGACGCGCGAGTGGTACGAGCGTGTGGCCTCCGCTCTGGCACCACAGGGGGTGGCGGGAATCAATGCGGTCTCACCACAGACCACGCCCGAAGCGTTCTGGTGTCTGCGCGCGACAGTTCGCGCCTGGACCGGGATCCCGACCTGCGTCGGCATCGGTCCGACCAAGACGCTCGCCAAGCTCGCCAACCACATCGCCAAGTGCACGCCGGAGCTCGACGGGGTGTGCGACCTCACCTCGGAGGCGGCCAGGGCCAGGTGGATGCCCCGGATCGCGGTCGACGTCTCCAGCCTGCGCGAGTCGCGCGACCTCCGGCGGTTGATCGCGGGTGAGGCCGTCACCGGGTTGGGCACGCAGGCCGCGCTCGTCGAACCCTTCAGCTGCGGCTACTACGCCGTCACCCGGGCCGGCGACGTGGACGCGTGGGTCCTCGAAGGCGCGGGCGGCGTGCTGGTGCCGTTGGACGAGCGGCGGACGGTCACGCACAGGCGCCCGCCGCCGGCGAGGCCGCGGGTTCGAGGCCCGCTCCGGGACGGGTGGCGGCGGCGGCGGCGCCGGGGAAAGGTCACGGACAGGGCGGCCGGTCAGCGCTGGGAGAATGGGATGGCACGGCCTAAGGCGGATTGGGGAAGAAAAGGGCAAGGAAAGGAAGGGAGGTAAAACCAGAGTTTCCACGTGTGTGAAACACGCGGGTAATTTACACGCGGACATTTAATTGGCGAGGCCCCACAAGCCGTCTCGTTTTACTCCCCGGAAGGAATTTCCAGGGGATTCCTTATTCCCTGATTATCATGATTTATTAAGTTGTTTGTCAAGACTCATCGCTCCAGTGATGTCTTTTTGAGAAGAATGTAACCAAAAGTTCTTTCAAGTCCCACTATGGCAACAGTCACCCCTGAAAACTTCCAGCCGGCACCGAGTTGGAAGTCTGGGGGCTACTTCAGCAGCTGCCACGAACCTCTCCAAGTACCTCCTAGGTACCTAGAAAGTACTTCCCTCTTCGTCCTTCAGTTACTCCTACCAGCTGCCCCTGCGCACGCAACCTGTCATCCTAACTGAAAGCCAAGTTTATTCAAAAAAAAGCAGAAGAAACAAGAGAGGAAATCTCCAAGAAAAACATTTCTAAACATAAGCCCGATAGGATAATCAGCACAAAAACGTAGCTAGCTTAATGATTAAATATACTGGTCAGCATAAGATAAAAATCTGGTGCAACAGGAAGCGCTCTTCCTCGGCGACTGTTTGCTATCCTGCCTGTCTGCTCAGTGTCCCGTAAGACAATTCCTTAAAAAGCAGTACGTCAGCTTCAGAACTAACAGCTATGGCCGCTGGGGTTAGTAACTCAGGAGCCTAGTTATATTCTAGCTTTACATCAGCACAAGAAAATACAACAGCAATATAAACCAGCGTGGATCAAGTCAGTAATTGATGTAAATTGAACATAAACTCTAACCCACCCAAATAATTTTAGAAAATATCTTTGGTGAACTAATTCCAGTCCTACACGCCTATTCTTACATACTTACTGTCACAAATTTCATGGAATGTTTTGCCACTAGTTACAATGGTATCAGGATTCAGCCTGCAATATTAATCTAAGGGCCCAAGCCAGCAATCACTTCACTCTCAAAAACTCCACTGAAGTCAACACAAGACTCCCATTACGCACTACTGACAGAACCCAGAGGTAAAAATGACTCTTCCAAAAAAATTAAATGAACAGACCGTGAATATATCACAATGAGTTCCCTGTAGCTGACAGGTTATGGGCTACTGCCCAACATTTTGATTTTAAAAAGAGAGACTGTTGTATAAGGTAATGAAATAAGTGCCTTCAAGATGTACGCTGGGGCGAGGAATAGTAAGAGAAAACCTACCCTTTTCCTCATTAAAATATGCCACCAGAACAGAAATAAGGAAAGAGGATAACACCCATTGTCAGTCTCACTTAAAGCTATCCACTGTTCCTGGATTTCATTACCTTCTGTTTATTAAAACATCTATTCTGTAATGAATAAATACTAAAATTTTTGAAGGAAGTAATTTTCCATAAGAAAAAGGAACAGTACAGCAAATGCACATGTTGTAAAACTGCTGCGATGCAGATAGGGAACTTTCAAATATATATTCCTATGGCTTGCAAATACAGGCTGTCAGGTGTACCTGTGATACCTGCAGATTAAAAAAGCATTTTTAGGAATCAAGACCAAGTCATGGTTTTAGTATTATGAAAATTGGGGAATGCTATAAAAAACAATGCATTTATATCTAATTTAGAATGGGATATTAAAAAAACCACATGGATTTGAATACATACAGAGATAAGAAAAAATATTCTGAAGGTAGTGGGCAACCATGAACTAAAAACCAATCCCCTATCATATTTTCCATTGCAACAGCTAAAAATTTTGAAGACAACTTCTCCCCACACTGGCATTTCCCACCAAAAAAAAAAAAAAGTTTCACATAAAAAGTTTACATTAAAGCACAACAACATTTCTTTCAGTATTTAACCACTGAGGTAAATTAACATAACTAGTGCAATATAAATTTTCAAACAGCAAATTGTAGGAAAAGATACAGAATGCTATGACAGTAAAATCTAGTCAGTGTGCTTGTAACTTTGGCTCTTTTAAGCAATTTTTAGGTTATGTCTATGGTGCAGCTGGATATGAGATAAAAGCAAAATTACACAAATAGTCACTTAACATGGACAAGGTAGCTGAGGTAACAAAGCAGTGAAGATGCAGCAGAAGAGACCTGATGGTGCATTAAAAATCTTTCCATATAATCCAGGTGCTCTAAGGAGGTTTTGTACAGCCCCTATTGCTGCCTCTTCTCTGCTATGGTTACCAAATAAAGCTCAGCAGGCAATCACAGTCAGAAAAGGAAAAAACATGGAAGAATAGATAAATAAGAGGTCAGAAAAATACAGAGGACGTGACAACAAAATGTCAAAATGCAGAAAAGTAAGAATAGAAAAACATTACAGCAAGACCGAAAATATTGGTTGTTTATTGTGACGAGAAGATTCAATGAAATAACAGTCACAAATTATTACACAAAGCAAGAAATGAAAAAGAAAAAATGGATCCGGTGCTTCTGCTTTCCATATTCATAGCATAGAAACTACTTTTAATGAAATTTAAAAATCTAATTCAAAATAAAAACTGTGCATAAAATGGTTACAATATAAAAAAATCACTACTATGAGAAGTCAAGCAGACTGACAAAAATTAGTACGTTGGTATGGATAACAGAAGCACCCACTCTAATAAGTTTTACTGTTAAAATGTCAGAATCAAATGTTTATGAGCAGAAACCCATCTGAAACTCTTAAAAGTTATACTGATGGCTGCAAGATTTGCCACATGCTCTTACTCAGTTCCTGCATCTTCCTCAGGACCAATCTCATGTTGGACCCTGCTGAAAATGGGATTCTGGACTAGATGGGTCTAGGTGTGGTGAATCAATCTCATAAATCCTACACTTACATACTTCTCAAGTACAAAATCTCTTGTAGAGACAAAACACATTTTGACTGAGGGGTGAAATGCTTAGGTATCGATTTAGAGTTTTCTACCTTCCTTAAGAGTAAACTGCTTCTACTGAGCCTGGAAGTTTTTCACTCCCTAATGTTTATAGATTTAGGTAGCAGAGGTCCTAATTCCCATAAAACAAGAAGATACAAATTCATCATTATGAGAAATCATCTGTAGGGAGCGTAGAGGTGAAAAAAACTGGTCCCTGGAGCATTTTAATTTAACTGACTGGGGTTTAAGCTGTCTATACCTGGATATATAGCTTTAGTGACTCACCACTGGAATGGTAAAAAAGCCAATGGGATAATTTGCAAGAGCCATTTCTGAGAATCGTATTGCTTATTGGTCAGTAATTTGCCAAATTTTCTACAGGTATTGTCTTCCTTTCCACTGCTGTGAAAAATTCTACCATCCAGAATCATGGCTGATATACTTAGAAGAAAAATGGCAATTAAACCATTTATTTTAAAATTCCTTCCAAGATACTATAATGTCTGCTTTGCCATTAGATTGACTGTCCATTTTACAGTGAAGTTACTGAGATAATGTTTTTCCATTCACCCACGGAAGTCCCCCTGTTGAACTTTTCATAAGCTCTACTCCAGTTAAAAAAAAATGGGGAAACAATAAGTGCAAATACAAATGCTAATTAAGTGTGTAATTCCTAGCCCAAATCTTAGAAAGACGAATTCTTTTGCTGAATGAAAACCTCAGATATGCTAATGACTTAATAAATCATGCTTTTCAATAATTTTATTTTTATGTGAAATTATGCATCCAATTAATATTTCTGTTTTCTACTAAAATATTGTTGAAAACGGGCATTACTTGAAGTGCCTGCATGAGAAATACATATGGCATCCATATGTATACAGCAGTGGAATTATTGATACCGATGCTTTGCTAAGAGTTGATAGTGATGGAACACTTGCAAGTGCTGTTCCTAAACAATGATGCAATCAAGAATGTACCAGTTCTCTAGGGTGTTAAGTTGATAAACATTTACATAACAGGCACTTCTATTTTTCTTGCTGTGATTAATGCAAACGAGATGATAAGGGAAACTAAAGGTAAAATTTGCTGGTATTTCTCTTTTAGTACAAAAATCCCTTGTGCTGCTATTTTGCTTAAGAATATGCTTTATTGAAATTTCTGCACATATATTAAATTAGCTTTAACAATTTAACATGACAAATAGGGGTTATTACATAGCAATAGAGCATTCCAGCATTCCGTTTCAATGTAAAATGAACATAATTATAGCAATTTTTGGCTTTGCCATTTTGCAGTAATGGAAGCCTGCATCTTTTGCAGAAACAACTTGTATATTTATTTTCCTTGATTTTTTTCATGCTAACCTTTGTTTCCAGAGGTAAATTTACCAAGAATTATAATGTGTTATAAACCAATATAAAGTAACTGGGCTGTTGTATTTAATTTTTTAATGAATATGACATTATTCACCCTAAAAGAAAAACAAACGTAACATATATAGCTAAATAAAATAGATCTGTAAATAGTATTCTTACCAAAGGCCTCAGTTCTGGATGAGTCAAAATATATCCATTGTTTGTAATTGCAAAAGCGTACCCATGAATACCTAACTGTAAGAGTAAATGAGAAAGAAATATTAATTAGTATGGTCTCCAGTAAATTCCTAAACAAAAAATCAGGCAAGAATTTAGTTATCCAGGGCTTAAAGCTGGCATTCATAACCCTTATCCACATAGTATTTCATTATAACATATGCAAAGCTCTGATCCTTGACATTTTGTGAAAATGAGAACCTGTCATTGTGATGAATTCAGCATACAGCACAATCTTAAAATGTCACACACGCTTTGCTATCTAGGGCACTTATTTCTATGTGCTTTCGAATTAATTAGATATACACATATATATGAGTCACCATAGCATGTGCCAAAGCAAAGGGATACTGGAATTTAGTAAATTCACATATTCCCAGGAGTGGCTAGGTTCAGCTGACTTCACTCGTTCAAGAAATGTAAGAGAATCATTTAAATCATTGGTACTGCATGTACAGTTACAGTGAGCAAGCAGTGGTCTGTCATATGTGATATTTACATCTTCCCATCTTAAAGGCATTTTACCTCTCGGTTAATTCAAGTTCATCTGGAGCCACAGAAGGCGGCATAGTACTACTAAAGAAACTCCTGTAAGTTGACATATTTGTACCGGGTGGAACTATGGGAGATCATTTGAGAGCAATGAAATGCTTTATGAGGCCTAACGGTATACATAACCAAATTTAGCACTGTACTTATTTAAATAACAATTCTACTCTTTTAAAAATATGCCTGTTACACAGTTGATTGCACCCACTGAATGCAATAAATGTACCTCCAAATCATTCATGCGGTCATTCAAACATCCCTTCTTAACATAAACTTGCTGCCAAAGGAGAACCTTTCTGCAGCTGCAGTACGTAACTTTTACCACGCGAAGAGTACACATCTCACTATACTTTCTCACCCATTTTTTTCAATTCTGAATTAATGTAATGTAACATCCCATGTATCTTTATTTAAGCATATTGATGCACTGAAGTATTAAAAAACAAGCAAATAAATAAACCCAAAACTCCAGAATTATCTTGCTTTGGTATTTACATTTTACTACTAACAACCTTTTTATTTTACTTCAATACATTCTTAAATGCTTTGCTGAAGTGGGTCCTTAGGAATTTGTCTGGCATAATGCAATGTGAGCAAGGTTGACAAGTCAGAATAATTTCTAAGAGGCAAGTAGGACAGCAAGTCTGTTGGCTTCTGTAACTTTCTGGAAATATAAAGCAGACTATGATATCATGGCAAGGTCATAGAGAAAACATACCAGGTAGATTTATACTGTCTCTCTGTGAATGATTGTATATGGTCAACTGTATCTGCCGTATAGAAGATTGTTTCATAAATTAGCGGTTTTCCTAAAGCAATAAACTTCGGTGAAAATAATAGAAGGTGATAAGTTCTTGGCATCTCTTCATAAACGAGGGATAACAAAAATAATAACAGTGGACATATTTTACCTATTATAGTATGACAACTGAACTAGCTGTTGGCTAAATATCAGATCTCAAGTATAATTGCCTGCGTTGATAACTGCAGAATGACATCCAAGCAATGGAAGTCAGGTAAGGAAACAAATGTGGGTGGTATACTTCACAGGAAAAAACGTATTTGCCTATTTGAATCATACTCAGACTTGGAGGGTAGTATTTTATTGTGTTGTGCAGTATGTGAAACTGCACACTCTCTGCACTTAAAATGCTTTGGCTTGAAAGATACTACCACTTACAGCAGTATTGCCATTTTAAACCTCGAACTCTGTCTCTAAATGACAGATTCAGAAATGAAAAAACTTCTTCTAACAGCTACAAAATTCCACGTGAAAACCAAGTATTACTAAATGCAACCCTACCTTATTCAGGAGAAACTGCCACTGACATCTGGGGAAGTTTAGTCTAGATAATGACTGCTGAAAATAGCTTATTGTTATTATTCATCTTCCTCAGCATAAAATCCACCTCATCCAAGCCGAGAGAATTCCAGGTCAGCAGAATTCTATTTCGAACCAATCATTTTATATCCCTGTGTGAATTTTATTTCATATGCTGCCTCTACAGGAATGGGTCCCAGGGGTGATTATGCTCTTGCAATTGCATGGTCTTTTTACTGTTCAGAAATGTTTATGGTATGTGAGACTGGAAGTTATAACTCAAGTGATTTCACTAACCTAACTGTATTGCATGATATTGGTGCCTCCTGCAATAATCCTCTCTTGCATTACATCCTGCAATATAAAATGTACCTTCAAATAAAAAGTCTAATATTCAGAAAGAGGATCGCATATTACTTCCACAGAAACCTAAGTCTTAAAAATTATAATATCATATGACAAAACCAGAAATTTTAATTTTCCTGCCTATCTGCTCCTTTTCTGAATCACTCTAACTCTGCTGCAATACCTGTTATTCAGGCCCCACACTCTCTCTAGGTTCTCGCATTCAGAGAATGTCCAAATCTTACAGTTGACTTCTGAATAACATCGCTGCGATATCGCCCTTTCTATCCAGCCATGCACAGCCAGGCCTTCGTTGCTGCCATTACTACAACATTGTTCTTCCTTCTCATTACAACTGAAACTTGCTCTACCCATAGCTCCTTAGAAGGCTGCCTCAAAGATTGTTTGCAGTGCTCCAAATTTTGCTCCTTTCTCTTCTACCTTCTACTGATTCTGTATTTCTAATACACAAAAGTAATATACAAGTTGCGGTTAACTAACTTTAGTGGTTAGTGCACGGAGACTGTTCTCTGTTATTATCCTGACCAGGAATGTCTCTGTTCACCATGTTCTGATATCAGGATGTAGTCATCTGCTGCCTCTTCCCATAGTCTGCAAACTTTTTTCCAGCTGGGACAGCCTTTCTGTTCTGTGTTTGCATAGCATGTAGCCTAGTGGGATCCAGGTCCTAGGAAATTACTCCAATACACCTTATCAACATTATTGCCAATATTTTATGCATTATTTTTATCAAATTGTCATTTAACTTAAACTTCCCAGTTACTGCATATTGATTTACAAAATAATTTGGTAACTGCTAATGTATTCAAAATTAGAATGAAAAACAATAGGAGAATTTTTTTTCCTCCTAACTAGAATTATCTACAAAACCACGTAGGAATATTCAAAGGCACTTACAACTCAGCTTATTCCTCCACCCTCTTAGAAATCAGCAAATGAGAGCATGGCGGCCAATTAAGAGGAAAGTATGACATAAAAATTTATGTCATGACTCAGTACAGGCACGTGTCAAAATGTAGCTATTCCAATAGCTGGCCTCTTTAGGAAAGGCTGTCTACGGTACTGTGTTATGTGCTTATTTGTCTTGCAAAAAAATTCTGCTAGGAATTAACTGGAAAACATTCATTTAATTTTCATTTGTGAATAAAAGAACACTATAGTAAAGCATTTCAGACATAGAGAAGTGGTGAAATACTAATGAATTTCATCAAATTTAAATGAAAAGTAATTATATCTTTGTATTTGCCTGAAGCCTACTTTTACTGAGTTACGAACGTTTCACAATAGATGAAATGCATCAAATTTTGAAAACTTTTACGATAATTATTTTTCTAAGAATTTTATAGTAGAGTTGTCTCTGTCTTTGGAAAACTAAGTAGAGGGAAATATCTAGCAGATACTGGGTAGGAGAGAAGGAATCACTAGTCTGGTTAGGCAGGAACATGTTCAAGTTCCTGAAATGTGCCACTTGCTTTAATTCAAAAAGATTACTAATCTGGGACATGGACTTGGGACAGGAAGGGCTACATGCTGGCAGGAAGCCTAAAGGCATGTTAAGGATAGATTTTTTTTGTATGGTTTTCATACAAAGTTATGCAAATGTTCAGCATGAATTTCTGGTTATTTTGTGTGGTATTCTGATTATATTGTGTGGTTTAATCATTTCACTGAATTTATTACGGACAATAATTAATATTACCTTCTAGAGCACACCATGATCTGCAAAAATGCGAAGATCAAGCCACATATTAATTTTGGTATTAAAAACTGAACTTGATCTCAGGGCCAATGACATTTAGCCATCACAGTACAGAGCTAAAATTCCTGAGGAAAACAAGTGAAATAATGGAGCTACATCCGTATAAAAAATATTAACATGCTAAATAAATTATGTTATATTACAGATATTATACTGAGTATAAAGGACATATTATCATTTGTGTATTACCTTGTATTTTGGAATAGTTTTTAAAAGCTCTTTAACTGGAACATCTGTGCCAACTACTCCCAGAAGAATCCCTTTAGATCTCTGAAAAGAACAATAAAAGATGCACTCAGAACCACAATAATAATGAACATTCTTACTGCTCATTTCACATTGCAGCTACTCTGCAGAAGTGAATAGATAACAGAAAAATTGTTTAAAAAGTGGTGAAAGCAGACGCTGGTACAACTCATCTGATCAAATAGTCATTTAATCAATAATATTGCTCCTTTCTATTCACATAGAAAAAGCATGCAAACTTTTGATAGCTATTGAGTCCCTCAACAAAACTTCCTCATGCAAAATATTTTTTTGAATTAAAAACTACTGTTAAAAATGTTACTCCCTTCTTTCCCAATTTCTCCTGCCATTTGATAAACAAAAGAGAAAGATTAAGAATTAAGGAGAAAGTACATGTAATTTTCTTTAATAACCTATTAAATTAGTAAAGATAAACAGATATATACATAATATACATATGATTAATTAAATTCTGAGTCCATGAAATAGAAGCACGTCAGTGCAAAGAAGAAAAGGATATAGATTATTTGCTGTGAAAAGGTAATAGAGAAGTAAGAAAACCCTAAGGCCTAGCATCATCCGAGATTTTCTCTTAGGCATAGGGCTTTATTATTTTACTATGGTTTCTAGAGTATAGTTATTTGGGATTCTTTGTCCACATTTTTATGCTACCAAAGGGATACTAACTGCAGACAAAGTAAGAAGAGGAGAAGAAAAATCTTTAGAGTTGGCTAAAATCTTATTAGGTCCCTGAAAGCAACTTTATTGCAGTCACCCCTTTATCACATGACAGAAATAGTCTGAGTACTTACAGTCTCATTTTGCTTACTAAATACTGGCATGGCAACAGTTGTCATCAACACCAATCCCTGATCATCAGCAAGCTATATTTGAAAAAGAAATATCATCTCTAAGAACTAAGGAACAATTACAGACATGTGATTGCATTTTTCAGTTACATTCTCTTCATTTTAAATGAGATAAGGCACTTTATCTAAATGAGCTTACGTAGTTAGACTCCCAGGCAGTTCAGCCCAGCCCAGCCCCGCCCCAGCCCCATCTGAACTATACCAGCTCTGCCCATCCCACCATCTGCATTGGCGGGAAAGATGCCTCATCTTCATTCCTACTGCAGTCTCCCATGAGAGATACGAGGGGCTGAAATGTGGATTGTGGAAGCAGAATGTGCAGTAGCAAAGCAGCTGGAGCTCTGTTCTACATCTTTCCCAGTGTCAGCTCTGCTAAGATTGCCTCAGGCTGTTTTCTCCCAGCAAGGAACGAGAGGTCATGAGTTGCATGCGCTTTGTTCTGGTCCAGACTGAGATCTCATCAGCTGACACAGCGGCAGAAAGGATGACAGCCAGTTGGGATCCCAGGAGCATCTTTGCTCCATCCGGTTTCAGTTTGCTGGACAAAGAGGTGGCATGAAGCATTAGCTGATTCTGCACATCAATTTTCAACACATTCCTTCCATTTAGGGAGAAAACAGATCTCCTGACCTTGGTTCCATTCAAGAGAAACATGTAGAATGCTTATCATTGGCCACAGGAGAGTGCCATTGCTCAGACTATCATCTCTTCACTCTTCGTGCCCTCTGGCCAGACTACGGCTTTGCCATAAGGCAAAGGCTAACTGTGATGCTCAAGGCAAGCACTGCTCTGTGTGCCTGTGGATCTTCGCCAGCTACGTATGAAAGATAACTCAAGCAGGAAGTTGAGAGTTACTGTTAAACTCTTTCTGCCCCTATAATTTGGGAAGAGGTGTAAAGTTGAAGAGGCTTAGCCAACATTTAAAAGCATGACATATCCAGTTATAATCACACCTAGAGATTTTGTAGAACACAAAGTCTCCTTTGTTGCGCCTGTTTAGCCAAATGGACAAGGCAATAGAGACGATCTTCCTGACAAATTCTGTAGGTGACAGTCATGCCCAATTGCAGCTGTGATATTCTCCTACTACCCTTACATCAGTATCGCGTTTTCTGTACTCAGGCAGTATTTCTAATACATTTTTTTGAGAACTGCTGCAAATTTGATTTTTTGTTAACAAAGCTTTTGTTATTAACGGAGCAACAGCTATCAACTCCCCAGATTTTCAGAACACAGATCATATATTATGCCCAAGATATTTTATGAAGCACATTTCACATTAACAAATCAGACAAAATCTAAAACTTCACATGTCTTGCAGCTCCCAGTCTGCTTCAGGAGGGTTTCAGTTTCCCAAACAAGTATATTTCCTGAAGCATGGCACTATCTCATGGTGAGGAGGAGTGTTTGCAGACATCAGACCGGAACACAAATGGGGTTTAGGGTCAACAAGGTTTACATCTGATAAGGAATCAATAGGGACATGAGGTGGAACCAACTTATGATCATGTTTGCTTTTTTGTTGTTGTTTTCCTCTTTAATATGAAGAGATATTTCCAGCCCTGATATAATCCTTGATCTATTAAGCAATAGTAAGTTATTAAACAAAACAACCAACAAAAAACCCCCAAACAACTCAGCAAAACACTGGGAGTTTAAAGGTGGCACTTGAAAGTCAAATGCGGCTGAACTAGTGTAAGAATTTACTCTCCTTGGCCAGAGTAGTACAGTTAAGCACGCTGACATGATTTGTATGGAGAGGAGCCTTCTGTGGTATGACAGTCAATAGTCCCAAACACATGTACACCAGGAAGTGAAAAAGCATTCAGCTGATTATGGGGTGACATCTTGGAGTGTTTAGAGATTTTATATGATTGCCCAGGGTTGTTCTTCTCTGACATTATGTATTTGTCAAGTATCAGTACGGTATTATTTTACAAGTCAGCTCACTCTCAAGAGATTACTAGAAACAATTTATTGGATAGGATGCCAGCCAAGGGACTGTCAGTAAAGTTTTAGGGTGTTTGAAATTCTTTAAATGGAGAAAAAAAAGTCTGGAGTTCCTGGAAAATTCTGAGAGAACAGGTCATTAACTCTCAAAACTAACTATGAAAGCATGCAGAGAATGATTGCCCTGTAATTATATCTACAAGTACCACCAACAGTTGGCTGCCGCAGTCATTTCTATAGAAGTGCAATCTTACGGTCCAGCCTGTTTGGTTTTTTGTTTGTTTGGCAGATGAACAGGTTGTTGGCCACTTCCATAAGTGGAGTCAGCAAATAACTGGATGATAGATGACTCGTATTTGCGATGTTTCACTGAGTCACCAACTCAAGCTGCGATATTTGCTTTACAAAAATTGTTAGATTGTGAGGAATTATCTGCTGGGGGGGAGCACAGCTTTATTCCCTGGGCAATGACATTTTGGCAGAAATACTTTGAAATAGTAGAATGTTAGCCACTGGGTATTTCTGCTAAGACAATTAATGCTAGAGTCCACTAATAAATTGCAAAGGAAGCCATGATCTAGGTATTTTGCATTGTTGCTTTGCAAGTCCGACAATTTCTTACATATAGCAGAACTCTGTAACACCCCATGCAAGCGTTGGAAAAATTCAGTGATTCTGAGAAAAAAACAGTAATATGCTCTCTAATCACTGATACAACTTCAACTTACATTAGTTACATTCGGAATGAACATGTACTACTGATATCCTCAGGACTGGCTAGGATTTTTTTTTTTTTTTTAATCATCAGCAAATACTTAATTAGAAGTTAACGCTTAATGAAAAATGTTAAATATCACAAACTCAGAATAACAAAATCAATATATATTGATAGTCTCTGAATGGCCATACTAAATTTAACAGTTCAGATTATTGTGTAATTAGTAATAAACGTTTTGGTTACTCAACTATTATGTTTTTCCCCAAAAGAAAATATAGACAATCCTTATGATTCCCAAACTCATCAACTGGACATCACAAAGTCATAGGCTCAGAAAAGAATTATGTAGGCGTGTAAAAAACAAACAAACAAAAAAAACCTGTAGTCAAACATTTCTTACTAGAAACATCTTGAACAGTAATTTTTTTTAAATTTCTTTTTTAATAAGCACAAAATGCATGTTTCTAAGCAGGCAACAAATAACTTGGTTACACATAGAACCAGGAGTTTTCTTAGTGTTACTGGCAAATACAGAGAATGGTACTTATCCTAATATAATGCAATAATGTCACCAGATGGATGGTGACTAGTTACATTTAGTGAAGAGTCCTTGGGAATGACTGAAAAGTGAAGCACCATGAACTTAATCTCAATCTTCAAATAGGCTGTACCTTATCCAATTTTGTCCTTCCAGTCTCTTAGGAGTAACTAATATGAGTAACTAATCCTAATAGTTGCTGCCATTTTTACAAAGGTATGCTTTATGTGGCATAATAATTGTCTACAGTCTGATGATTCAAAATTGTTTAAAGCTACGTGCTAAGCTTACTTGGTTCATCCTTACTAACCCCACATATTCTGGGGTTTGGTGGGGTTCATGGGAAACAAAGAGCAAGGTTTGACAAAAATATATACACAAAATATTATGTTTGTTATGTATATAGTTTCTCCTGAAACAAAATGTTGCTGGCAGATCAATTGTGTTCACAAATAAGGATTAATTTGGACCAAAGTTCACCCAAATGTTGGAAATTCATTAGTGGCAGAGCCACTAACTTTCAATTCCGCCAACACTCTGTTTTGAATTCTTGTTCTGTTCTCAAAGAAAACCCTCTGTTTCTTTTCTTCCCTTCTACTCCTATACTGTTTTTTTTCCAATGCTTAAGAACGTCTCTTTACACATCAGTCTAAGTATTAACAAATCAAGCTCTTTTCTATTTCTTCTATCTTTATGTCCCTGATAAGCATCTAGGCTTATTCTTTACCTGAGGCACCATATTAGTTAACACACATAGGCTCTGACTGACATTAAAGTCCTGTCTCTTACCTATTTAGCAACATATCAATTACTGTATTTTTATTTCCATCAAGTGGTTACATAATATCAAGAAAAAGGCAAGGAAACAAAAGCTGCTTCATCCCCAACCCTCCAGGAAAATAAAAATTCCACTGGCAAGCTCCAACACTTCAGGCTATCAACAGATGTGAACTAAGGAAAAGGTATGTGCTTTGAAGTGCCTTTCAGAACATTTTATTGCTCAGTATTTTTTGCTATAAAATTAAACAATATAAGAAGCAGCATTGAAATGCATCTAAACGCTTCCCAGATTCAGTACAACATTCTGCAGGGTAAAAGATGGAACCAAATCAAAACTGGTGGAATACTACAAAAACAGTTTCAAATAATGGTTTTGTTGGATATTGCTGCCATTTCCTAGGGATGAAATTTTCAAACGTGCTTCAGAAAGTTTAGTTTCCAAATACCACTGACCTCTGCCAGGAATTGGGCATCTAATTTCATTAGGCCTCTGAAAATTCCAGACAGCTATTAATTGTTGTTGTCTTTTTAGGAATATTGGCAAAATAGAACCATAAAGTAATCACTGAAAAACAGTTTAAGAGTTTTAGGCCGGCGATGGTATCTGTGCACTAACTTAGAATTTTGTTCTACTTAAACATACCTGCATAGACTAGCTTGTTATGGTCCCTTGCAATTTTTGAAGAAAGTACTCTCAGAAGTGGATGTGAATTCCAGTTTCTCCAAATTCTTGGGTTTGGATTACTGGAAACAGATGGAAACTAACACAAATAAAAGATAAGAATTCAAGAGCAATGCTTAAGGCATTGTCCGATGCTTCAGTCAGCAAATTAAAATTAGTCAAATGAAAATGAAATGAGAAAATAAATATAAGGATCCCAAAATTTTGTACAGAAAAATAAAAATGGAAAAACATGCAATAAATTACTCATGGCTTTTTAAAAAGGTATTACAGATATCAAAGTCACTTTCTTAGAGAGCAATTTCTTTGAAAAGGCAAATGGGGCCAGGCCTGTGTTATTTATTTATATTTATAGAATAAATATTTACTTATATTTACATACACTTTCCTATATTTATTTAGATCTGTATTTATAAATGCACTAACCATCTTAAATGTCTGACATCAGCAAGCGTCCACTCTTGCAGAGTAAGTCATCTTCATGCTAAACAATACAGAACTCTGATTACATGCAGTATGGCACTAAGTGCCTGTCCTTTCAGATTCTCCTTACTCTGTTAGATATTTATTCCCCATAGAATAGCAAGAAGTTCGTGCTTTTTCCAAAAGCCAAATTAGCATGTTTACATGAGCCTTATGCATTTCAAAACAAAACCCCGAGTTTACCTTATCACAGGAATTCTACAAAGACATTTTATTAAAAAAAAATGTTTATCCATCCAAATATTGGAATGTTTTATTTTCAAGCATGGAATGTAATATGGGGAAGTAGGCTGCCTCATAAAACACAGTGGTCACTGTTTAGGGGGGAAAAAAAAAAGAAAAAAGAAAAAAAAATTGCCTAAGGTTTAGTTCAGTTTCTTCTGCTCGAATGCAATTAAGTTGTTCTCCAACTGATTCATTTTGATTAAGGACTACAGCTGACAAGTGCTGTAATCAGCATCTCCCTTAATGAATCGGGAAGATACCTTCTTGAGGGGAAACATGGATTTGTCTATGCCAGTTTACATACGAAGGCACCTTCCTTCATAAACACAGTCTGTGCTTCCTCTCTAAATTCAGTTCTCTCAAACCTCAGTAGTCTTCACTATTCTACTAGTCTGACTAATCTATTGACTAGCATTGGTCTGCCTTTTTCGTCACACAGAATAGGACCAGTGGGTGTGTCTGGGAGTCCCCAACAATGCATGAGACTTGAGTGGCTTCTGCTGTGTACACCAGTGGTTTGATCCTGAATAAATTCTCCACGGTAATGTGAAAGCAATGCGAAGGCTCATGACAGTCCTTCCTGTGGCAAAGGCACACTACGTACTGGAACCTCTGAACACAGGCAAACCATGTATACACAGGCAGAGCTCCTTCGCAGTAAGGTATTTTTTCATATTCAAGTTTCTCCTCTGAAAACCAGAAAAAAGGACTCCTCCCTATGCTGAATGAGCATCTCTTTTTCAGTACTGCCAGTATACAATTAAGTTTTCATATTGCAGCAGCTGTTGTTCCACCAGCCATTTAAAAAATTCTTCCATTTTCTACCTTTCTGCTGAGCTGTTAATTTGTGATTTAGTTCTACATTTGAATACACTACAAATTTCATCTTCCGCTAAGAATATCAACTCACAATAACATAATTCCCTCTGGGGTTTATTAATAAACCAAAAGCAACAAAACAAACCTCAATTTAATTTCTTTCTGATCTTAGCTTCCACTCAAGATCTTCACTAATTCATTTTCTTTCCTCCTTGCCCTTAGCAGAAGGTGTTCCCATCTCTTTTACATCATGAGTGAAACTAGCAGACCTCTTCTGTCAGGTGATTCTAGGAATATTTAAGTGGAACTTGGCCACCATTTAAGCCACCATTACAAGAAAAAATACAAGGCAACTTTAGCCTCAAAGAGCTATGAAATGCCAGTGATTTGACAGTGCTTGACTGGCTAATGAACATACAAAAATGTGAAATTGGTGTAATAAGAATTCATGGGAATTTGGTTCAGTGAAATATTAAATGTGTGTGGATTCATGCATATGGGTATACATGCTTACGGGAGACTACTGAACTGTACAGCCCCTCATATGTTTCTTATTCCTTCAAGTCTGGAAAGATATCCTCACATAAACACAAGTAGTTTAACTTATTCCTATGGCTCTCTAAAACATGGAATTACAATGGTAGAGTAAAAATACATGTATTTCAATGCTTAAGTTCAGTTCTTTTGAAGTTTGGATGAATTATGCTACGGAATATTCATTTTTCAACATGTTCATCTAATAGTATTGCAAAAAAGTAAGTTCTTGTAGTTCCTCCAACTTGCACTAGTATGTTTGGTTTCAGAATTGCAAGGCTACTTTGGATGACATTGGCAAGAAAAACTAAAACTAGACCCCCAAAGAAAAACACAGAGTTTTCAACTAGATCCCAGGATTTTGTAAGTTATCATCTACGGTCTAGTGGTTTGCCCCAGAAAGTTGTTCTATTGAAAAGACCTAGTGGTAACAGTTTTAGGCAAGAATCTATACAAGGGCCGTGGACACTTGGTCTGATAAAATGCTTAGCAAACAGTAACAAACCTTTAAAAATCATCTCAAAAATGAGGAAAAATGCATTCTCAGTCTAAATGACTCGTCTGTTTAGAATAAAGAAACAGAACTTACTCTCTGAGAAAGTCACAGATCTGTAATGCCTAGCACTAATAGTTTTATATTTGGAGAAAAAACTCCTTTTAGAAATAGATTTAACTGCTACAGTTTTCCCTTTAACTCCTTGCTGAACAGGGTTACGGCCCTCAGAACAACCCCAAATAAATCTCCAGAAACAACAAATATACAAGCATCCACTTACTTCTCACATGAAGCATATAAACCAAAGAGAGTTTAGCCTGACATCTAGCACTAACACCCATCTCCCAGGGCAAAGATTAAGGCAGACTCCAGAATTACTCCAGAAACACATATACAGGAAAGAATATCCATTTCCTTAGATGTTTCCATTACGGCAATAGGAATTTGAGAAGGATCCCTGAACCATTTTCCTTTGGAGTGTATAGCCAAGAAGACTTACAGTAGGTTGTCCAGAATTTCTGACACAGAGTTAGCAGTGTCCATATCTAGTACTGATAATACAATGTTATTCTTGTCTACATATATTGTGCAATGATTATAATGAAGCCAGGCTCTGCCAGAGACGGACCAGTGGATATCTCCTGAGATGAAAGAACAAGTGAGGACAGTTACAAAGCCCGTATCCTTTTTTAGATGCTATTCCTGATTTTTTTCAAAGACAATATGCAATATTGTTTCACTTTAGCTGGCTATGAAGTGGTATTTTTATATTGTGTTAAATATACATATTCCCTAAGTGCTACTGATTAATTAAAAAAAGGCAAAATAAACAATATGCAAATTAATTTAAATAAAAGGCAAATTTGATGGGGCAATTCTACTTTTTGTTGCTAATTTTTGAACTATAACTAGTCACATAAAGGAAACAAATTTTGAGATCTAAACCTCATATTTTTTCCATTATCTTTCAGAGTTTAGACTTTGTGTTTTAGACAACCACAACTTGTGACAGGGTTTCTAGAATTTTTTCACCAACTTTCACCATATTAAAAAGACATTAATCCAAGAAAATATTAGATCTGAAACCTCAAAATATCTTTTTTTTTTAATACAGATTCATTATCTCTATGAGATAGATAGATAGATAGATAGATAGATATCAGGAAATCCTAGCAGGACTATTCAGCTCAGAATTTAACTTCCATAGTGCTAATTCTATCCAATCTCCATTTCCCAATTTAAACAATGTCTAGCAAAACAAAATAAGAAATTTTTTTACACTAACTTTTTTGTTGCTTGACATATTCCTCATTTTTGCACTTACATTGGACTGTAATAACTGTAGTGCATTTCCACAGAAAGGGATATCAGTTGCAGCAAACAGTGTCAAGCAAAGTCAGATTCAGCTCCCACCAATTCTGATTCATGAAAACTATCAAATAACCACAACAATGCCCAAATTTGCTCGTAGACTAACCTCTAGCCCAGTAACATTCCTTTGAATTCTAATCTCCCTGAATCTACAGCATTCCTAGTTGGCTTTTCACCATCCCACAATAGGAGCTTTGATTTCCACAATGTTTAATTAAATTACCAACAGGCTAAAATGCAGAAAAGGTCCATAAGACCGTTAGATCTGTAGGACAGAGCTTAAAATTGGAGCTAACATTCTGAATCTAAAAATGAAGCAAGGTTAGGAGATATGATGGGGCTAAACAGAGGCACTTGAGCAACTGTTTGAGGAGGGCTGTGCAGCTATGCTGACACAGGAACCTTTGGTCTGTAAGACCTGGAAGGAAGTAGGACTTAAGGGACTTGAGCGAGGAAAGAGAAGGTCTGCTGGCATAGCCTATACAGCCTTGTGAAAAAAACAATCGGAAAGTAGGGGAAAAACATTGCTATATTCAGGGGGACTGAAAGTGGGCTGAAACCATGGGGCATGGGAACACTGCAAACCCTCTGACAAGGCACCAGTGTTGAAAGTGGTTGCCACAATGCTGCTGCTGAAACTTTACCCACAACAGACAGCAGTTCCGTAGGGATGTATTTGAAGTATGAGGTTCATGCTGAAACTTTTCGTTTTTCTTCATTATCTTGTTATAACTCTGCAACCTTCCCAACCCACCCCCTTCTTCCTTTCCCCACTCCACATAGGCTTGCTTCACGAGGTGTTGTCTTCTCCTGTGACTACTGTGCTTTTAAGTGCTGAGTAGAGTCATGAGGCAAGCTGGAAGCATCAGAGAATTGGAAATTGACCATTTAAATGTGTTTTATATAGGAATAACTATTATTTTGGCTTAGATTCAAATTATGGCCTGGGACAGTATGGGAACCTCTGTGAGTGTATAAAGTTAGAGAGACATTTCCATGTTTAGCACAAAGAAATGAAACAGCAAAACCCCTCATATTGTAAAATAGTTACTTAGTTAAAATTTGCAAATTGCTGACTCAAAATTGTTATTAAAAGTCAGCTTGCTTCTTGAGGAGTGAGAGAGAAATTTGGAAACTAAATTTAAGATTGAGATTGACATGTAAGTGAAAATTTTAATGCAGTTTTCTGAATGGATCACTCAACTTTATATACATTATGAAACTGAAAGACAATAGCCTCTTGTCAGCAGGAAACAGATCAAAAGGAATGCTAAACCAGGGTCAAAATGTTTACTTCATGATTATTTTGTACTTCATTAGATTCAATTTAACTCCTATAATTTTATAAAAATGCTAAAATCACTAGTCATGCACTTCAATGAAATAGCAGCTTTGCAAATTTTCTCTTTTCTATTCCCAGTGACAGTTAATTCAACACTTCAAAGTATAAGAAGGTAAATGATGCAGGGAATGATAAATGATGCTCCCAAATGGCTGAAAGATGATAGCATCAAGATAAAAGGAGGGCAAAGCACTACTTACAGAAGTTAAGGGATAACACAGAAAGAGAGAAGAAAGCTGTCAGGAACTTTTGGGCAACAAATATCATCAAAACATTTCTATATGGAGGAAATACGATTCCATTCATGAGAGAATCATTAAAAAAACTTTCCTAAATGTTCCTAAACACAACTATCTGCTTCTCATTTGTGTGCCTAATTTCTTCACTTCTACCTCTTCACACAAGCTAAGTAGAATAAAACATCACAGCAGGAGTAGGACAACAGATTTTGAATCCTGCTGTGTTTGCTCAAGAAAGCAAGTAAAGCTTTCCTACTAGGAAACGAAACACCTTTTTGAGCTATTAAGGAAGAATAGCTTTTGCTCATCGATGAATACAAAAGCTGCTTTTCAAAAGTGTTTCAAAGATAAAGGTCATTTTGGAAGCCAAACTGAAAAAGTCTGAAAATTGGTAAATTTGACGACTTTGTTTTATTACTATTTTCAGAGCCCTGTGGGATGGTTACCTAAAAACATGCAGAAAAGCAACATAGAGGACATATCAAATTCACATAAATTTGTTCCATTTGTCTGGTTAATGGCTCTTTCCTTTAGATACATTAGACCTTTCTAGACATATTTTCTTCTGAAAGCTACATAACCATATTAAATCAGCATTTCTACCACCCGAAATTATGCTGGGTTTTTGGGGTGGGGTTTGTGGTATTTTCTATTTCAAGTATAGGGTATATCACAAAGATCTTTTTAAGACAAATATCATGGTGCAACAGACATCCACCTTAAACTCCTCATACTTCATTTCACCTGCACTCCACTTCTGAATTTGCAACAATTTGATTTAGAGCAGATAGCATAACAGTAACAGGTTTTAATTGTTATTTAACTGCTGTAGACAGTTGAAAACCTACAGGTCTTCAAAATCAATAGCTAATCACCATAGAACATTGACTAAACACTGAGAAGACTGTAGCCAGTGTTTCACAGAAAAGACATAACGCATTTCATCAAGATGACCAAGTATTTATAATGGATATAAAAAAGTAAAAGTAAACTTGGAATGCCACATTTTTCTTTCAGATCCCTCAAAGATTAAAGTGAAGATGTTTAGAGAAACATGACTGTTTGAAATGTTTATAGAGAAAACATTTGCAAGATGATACATAGATTCCAACAAAAATACAGTACAAGTTCAGACACCATATGGCAAAACATGTACACTAGTGACTAAGTCATTCATAAAGGCGTGCATCAGCCCTGTGCTGCTTCCCTTCACCTTGCAGATAGCAAGAGATTCTCTTGTTTTGCTCATAAGTTCTAAGGCCATGCTTATGAAAAGTCTTATTTCTTACCTGAATTTATCAAAAGCCCTTCTGGATTACTTGTACCCATCTTCCCTCCCCATCCCATTCCTTCTTTCCCACCCCTCTCCTCTTTCTCTGCATGAAAGTAGTATACAGTCAACTAGACATTATGCATACGTATACAAAATATGTGGCTTAGTTCTACATTATTTTGCTCAAGTGTTAAACACACTGAAAATTGGCATTTTTGACCTTCCATGAAAAATGTGTGCTTTTTCGCTAAACTCGAACTTGACTAATTTGTACCACAACATTATTTAATAACTCAGAACTGTGGACATCAGAGCGTATAATACAGTACTACATGACACAAACAGCCTCACTCTCTCTTCTTTCTGCAAACTGTTAAGAGAAGCATTTGGCATAAACTTTTAGACAAGCAGGTGAACATGAGAAAGCCAAAGTTAGCCAGTCTAGCCAGTCTTTTAGTCCTTCTACTTTTCCAGGAAGCTGTAACCAAAAGATTTCTTTAAACCATCTATTTCCAGAAGAAAAAAAAAAAAAGGAAGTTTTTGTTACCATGTCACATTTGGTAGGCTCTGCAACTATCAAAATGTAAGAACAAACTATGGACATAGTCCAGTGTCACAAAACAGTATATTACCTGCAGATTTGAAATAGAATTTTCTGAGCTCTATGAGCAAGGAAATTTCAAACATACATAGCATCATAAAAATAAAAGCTCCCATGCTCATATTTCTTGCTTTTTAAACTAAAAAGTGGATGAGAGACATTAATTAACCATTTCAAAGTTTTGAGTTCTGTGGATGCCTTCAGGATTCTGCAAAAGCTATTCATTGAAGAAGATCACTTAAACTATAGCTTTCATTAAAAACTGAACTTTGATCATCACCCAAGACTGTTAATAACAGTGATGTTTAACTGATTAATTGCTATGACATTTCTTTTTAAAGGTGCCTTACCTAGCACAATAAGAACGACTTGGACAAGTGAGTATTGCAGTTTCCCAGTGTATTCCATTCATTTTTTCATGTTAATATTTTTCACCGCAAACCACAAAAGAGCATCTAGATTTTCTATTTTCTGGAAGCTTTAATTACATTTGTGAAATATACAAGGATGGTGCAACAGGCATCAAGCAATTCTTCGAGTATGCCACAATCAATTGTGCTATCATGATGTGCAGTGGTGACTCTGGTAACATACCATATCAATGCAGAAGTTGTTTAAAGGCAAGAACATGTTATATGAAAACTGTATGCAACCTATCAGAGAAGTCAAATGTTGGATGTATTCAAAGGTGTGTTGACAGATACAGTGGGGAGCAGTGAAAGGGTACCAGCTACACCATGGGTTCTGCAGCCTCTACAATGGAGACAAAATGATCCAGAGATGTTTCACAGGGAATAATGGGGTGACTTTTTTTAATCCTTACTATTATTTCAAATTGTTGATAAAATAGTCTCCCTGTTGCTTTAAAGTTGTAGGCTACTATATGCCTATCATGTTAAAATAGCTCATATGTTTGAAGAGCTGCCCTCAGCAAGTACCTTAGCTGGCCTTCATGTCAGCTACCCTTCTTGCTGCTCAACTCCAGAGCCCCCGTCACGGTGAACTGTTTCACTGATCACTACCGTACCATGCTCACAACACCATGGAAACATGAAGGACTGGTGACTACTTTGAATGACTAAGTTTTGATTAAAGTATTTTACCTTTTGAGCCTGAGGGAGCTGGAAAACAACAAAACAGAACAAGCAATCATTATACATTAAATTAATTTGAACAGCTAGTTTAGCTGTTGTATTCAGAAAATCACAAACATAATATAAAACAAAGTATAAAGGAAAGAAACTAGAGAAACTAGGTTTACATTGCCAGTTGATTCAACTTATTGACAGCTTATTAACTTATTTTATTATTTGACAGCTTCTCTACTAAGTAACACAAAAGCACCATGCAATTTGTTAAATACCACAATACTGAGAGGGACTGTTTTCTCATCAGATGTGGTATCACACTTGAAGTAGTTCCATCTTCCTATACACAAATATAATTCAACATGAAGATAGTTTTAGTTTTAAAACATGTAAACCTACATTTATTATGAATGAAATTGACATTAAAAGAGGTTTATCATATTGAAATAGAAGGTTGTATGCTCTATGACAGAGAAAAGAAAAACAAAATGGTAATAGAAAGTTATTGACTGCTTATGCAAACCTATTATCATATATGCATAATATACAATAATGTATGCATAGGACAATACATTTCTGTACTGTAAACACAAGTATGATTATATGTACATATATGCAAATAAAAGGTGTTTATGCATATATGCATATTTATATCACACAGATGTTCTTAGATAAGATTAGCCATACCTAGTACCTAGCCATGCATAGTATTTACTATAAGCAACAACTCATGTAAAAAAGGCACAGAGAGCAGGGAGTGGACTCCATTACATATAAAACACCTTATTTATCAAGAGTTGAAAAATGGGTTCTGTTTTCACTTTAGGAAGAAGAAAACCCATTGTAGGTAACAGAGAGGAGCTCAGAAAAATAACCTATTACAGGCACAATACAGTTTTCCCTTTTTTTTAATTCTTCTCCTCTTACTTTCATACTTATAGAGAAATCCACTATACACAGCAATTTAGCCTTGTGCTAAATCCACCTTCTCAGAAAATTTCTTTTTCCAATACAAATTGTTTCTTTACAGGCATCAGCTGAACATAGAAACAGGCAGGTGAATCAATACCAAAAAGACCTTCAAGATCTCCAGTGAGCTTCTGACTGACTTTTTGTCCTTGCTCTGAATTAAAACAGATAGAAAATACAACTTCCATATAGTACTCTGCTAAAAGCTAATGCCCACATTAGTATAGGTCATGAAAGAGAATTGTCACGTGCTCTCTAATTCACAAATACTGAAAGCAACCAGCCACAATTTCTGTGTTTTCACAATATAAAATGTAACAAAATCCATGGCAGAGAGAATTGCTGCAAGTAAAATCCTTTCATCCTAAAACCTGAATGATCCAATAGCAAAATACAAGCCATGGTCACATTAAAGTATGACTTATATGTGTTTCTTCAAAACCTGTTGTTTAAATAATTGATTATATAGAATGATATACAAGGGTTGCTGCAGAAATTGCAGATACCTGATGAACTGTAAATACATGAGCTAAATCCTGTATAACAAGTTAGAGCATTACTTAGAGCAGTTTAAAGCTTTTCTGAATGTTTATCTACTTACTAGTCTTCAACTTGGTTAACTACTTTGATAAATGGAAGCTTTTCTTTTTTTCATTCAAACAAAAGGAGAAAGTTGCAATACGAATTTTTTACTTTCCTATTGAAACACTGAAACTAGTTTTCTCTCTAACTGGTTTTTTTTTCGTGGTTTGGGGTTTTGGTTTTTTTTTTTTAATGCCACCTTCTTGCTAAATACAGGTAAAAATTACAAGAACCCTTTCATTGGTATCTCAGATAAAGACAGCAGCAGTAAAGAATGATGTCCAAATTTCCAGCTTTGGAATAAATACTAAAGAACTCTACAGTTTGCCAAAGCCCACTACACATTGCAAACTCGTATGTTTCCATAATGAGCTAATTTGTATGCCATATTCTACAAAACAGTACTTCAAGTACAGTCAAGCCATCAAAGGCAACATATGCAATGTTAGGTACAGAAGTATCATTGCAGAAATACTTCCTTCCAGATAATATTCAAACTAAATTAGAAAGCTTATAGCCCACATACAGTGGAGATAGGTTCAAGAAGGAGAGGGGCAGGGAGGACAGGGGAGAATATTAAAAACCTGAACAAACATAAAAACTCAAAACACAAATGCATGCACACACACAATGCTCTACTGGGACTTCAAATTTAAGTTGAATCCTTCTACAAATATTAGTACTCTCTGGTGTAATTTTTACTGTTTTCAGAACTTGAGTTTACTCCTATTTGAGCACATCCCTTCAGATACATATGGTTTGGTCAAGTTTTGCCATGTGAGGGAATTAGTCAGATGGAATCCAAGTGAGGATTTCCTATTAATAACTACCACACAAACTAGATGCTACATACTTTTGTATATGAAACTATCCCTATTGCTTTTACTGAGATTATTTTCAAAAGCACATTAATAAGACTTTACAAATCAGAGTTCTATATTACGTGTTGCTGAATTCAGTTTGTCAATCCCATCTATAGCCTTTTATAAAATCAAGACTATTTCCTTGCTCGTAAATATTAGTAGTCAAAGCTCTTCTTGACTAAGAATAAAAGGGTCAGCAGATGAGATTTACATCCCATTATGCATTTTCCTGGGCTGGCATTCTTGTCACTTTTCACCTAAGTTTAAAAATCCAGGTTCACAGTCGTTTCCTCAAAAAAAAAAAAAGTCTGTCTTTGTTACAGCGAGACAAATCTTCATTCTGTTGCTGATTTGAAACTTGGCTGTTACAAGATCCTATATGTCAGCAATTCAGTTTAATAATTGCTACAAATTCCTTTGAAATAAACTATGGAGGTTTGTCTGACATTACCCCTTCTGGGAGGCCATAGGAAACAAATAATTTTCCTAACAATAACAGTAATAGTCCTCTGGTCTGACCCTTTATTGCATAGTCTAAAAACTGCCTGTCTCTGTGTAAAACCCAGCGGGTACCTCTGATTCCTGTGGTTTACTTTATACACTGCCAAGCGGCAGTTTCGCAGTAAACTACGTGATCTTTCCCTGGCCCTCAAAAAGCACTGCAGATCTTTCTATTCTACTTGCACCTATGGTAACCTATGCCATTTTGGTGTCTTTATCCAGCTCCAGCCATCCCAAAGTACCTCCTGTTCCTATTTGTTTTCCATTACTGCCTCTTCCTCCCTCTAATGATTGTCTCTAAAGAAGACGCATAAGAGGGCATATATCTGTTTTACGTGCTCCTAGTTTAACATCTGGGTAATACAGGTTTTGTTAAAACGACCGTGGCTGAGGTGCAGGGGGGAAGTCTGGCCATTTGCTGTCCCCTGGTTGGTGCAGGCTGGGTCAGGAGGAGCCCTTCGGAGGGAAGTGTACCTTCCTCCGCACAACTGCTGAGGAAGAAGAGGCTGGTGCAGTACAGCCAGGTATGGCAGGGACAGGAGCCTGCAGACCTATAAGCACCAGGGGAAACCTGAGAGGATTTTCTGATGTAGAAACGTGGACTTTGGGATTTTGATGGAACTGTGTAAATTTTGCTGCAACCTAAAAAAACCGGATGGGTTAAAAAGCTAGATTAGAGCATGGGACCTTGCAAGGACACAGTGAAGAAAAGGGAAAGGGATTTTCTTTCAAACTCTCTTTTAATCTATCTTTCCCAGAAAACCCAAATTTTCTTTACGAAACAAATTTTCTTATTCTATTTTGTATTGTAGAAAAATACCCTTCAGAGACTGCAAGCCCCTCGAGGTTCACAGTATGCTTGATTCCAGTAAGACACGTTGAGAATTCCACCTCTAAATTCAGGTCAACCTGGGGTCCTGTCACACAATGTAACACAGAATAAATAACTGTAGGAGGTTTTCCAATACTGTTATTGCACTCAGTGTCATGCTTTCCACATTTGCAAATAATCTAGTATCGTTTTGAGCCCTTCATGGAAATGTGTTTGGTATTATCAGAAAAGGAAAAATTACAGACACTACTAACGTGGTAAAACAAACCAAGACAGGCAAAGGAGTCCAGCATCAAGGATGTTGCACTATTTCTTGGATCGGATAACTGTGAGGTCAACATGAATGAAACAAAAAAACCCATAGATAGATCAGAAATACTGTCTTTAGAAGCAGGAAGCATATGTTACAGGACCAGTAGTTCTGCTAAGTACTCCATGCCAGACCTCATAAAACTCTGTCTCCTTTCACCCTTAACAAAAGAAGTTCATAAAGACTGATTTTGTAAATGACTAAAGACTGATTTTGTAAATGACTTCATGATAAATCCAAAACAAAAAGGCTATACACTTCTAAAATATTTTATAGCCATTTCAAAAATTTATTCAAAACATATAGCTGTATGTCCTAGATTTCCAAGAAATCAAGTCTAGAAGTCTTAAAGGAAAACAGACTAATATTATAAAGTTATTGTTCTGTTGGATCAGAATTCAACCTTACATTTGTTTGAAGAATAGCAAAAAAAAAATCTCCTGCAGGACTAAACTATACGCAACAGTTCCTTGTTACACCAATAACCTATGATTTCTATTATTAGAGAAACAAAAATAATATAAAACACTGTGAAATTAACTTTCCATTTTCTATTACT
Organism: Aquila spilogaster; assembly: GCA_024606505.1. Classification (NCBI taxonomy): domain Eukaryota; kingdom Metazoa; phylum Chordata; class Aves; order Accipitriformes; family Accipitridae; genus Aquila; species Aquila spilogaster. The sequence continues at coordinate 28,142 of JANHGO010008135.1, forward strand.
CTAATGATTGCATGAAATTATCTGTGTCAAAAAATTATACTATTGCAGTGTATTTATGTTAAAGTATTCAAAAATAAATAACTTTATATTCACTGACCTCATTTCCACAGTCCTATTCTCCTGCCAAGCATTTAAATAAATGTCACTAGTCTCAGAAAAAGGCTAACAACCCTACTACTGCCTTGATTGTTCCATAATTAGATAGAATACAAATCAATAAAAATTAAGTACAAACATGCCAGTAAATAATCAACAAGTATGAATACAGTTTTGATAGTACAGCCATTTCTGTAAATAGTTTCTGGGGTGGACCAAATTTAACATCTATGCATAGCTAAGTTTATGGTGGTTTGCAATGTTCAGATTCATCCTGTACATGTCACATACTGACTCTGAATTTGGCATTGAATGTATGTATTAGAACTTTTACTTTTTGGAAATACACTTTCAGGAAAGATGTGAAATATCGTGGCAAGCATGTAGGTCCTGTACTTAAATCCACAGCAAGGAGGAAGACGTCACACGTGTCAGTGAAGCTCCTCAGAAAAGAATGAGACAAAAAAAGAACAGAACACTTAGTGCATACCTGTGCCAGGTACTCTATAATATAGGTTGTTAGTTTATGGCATCATAAACTATAATTAAATGTAGGGGTAGATAATGGTTTATTTGCGTCTATAAAGAAATGCAAAGCATTTCATACATTGCTAGGCAGGCTTCCACAGTTTTCCCCAAAATGGCAAAAACTTGGAAAAGAATAGAAAGAACATTCAAACTCTGGATTTCTAGCAGAAAATGTAAATTTTCTGCTTTAAAATCTACTTACTCAGTTGCTATAAGATACAGCATTTAAATATCGCATTTTTTGGCAATTTTTCTTTTACAATCTATGCACTTACTCTCCACTTCCTAGAACCATGTAAGTACTAGAGGCATGAGAGATAATTATATGCATACATGGAGGAAGAAATAAAATTCAGCCTCCTACTGGGATGTTCATGTTAAGATTTCAGTATAAATATCAAAAGAGTGACATTAACCTGCACCTTACTAGGCCAACATCTGTAAGGAAAATGCACTTGATTTTTCAAGGGATTCAATACCAAATCCTTCTTTGCTCACATAATCATTTTACTGTGCTACCACATATTTTGCAGTAACTACAGCATTTTAGTCAAGGATAGACTGTGCACTGCATGCAAAGTATACCAGTCAGAGGAAACGTAAATGTTGCTATGGAGAAGAGAGTCATAAAACAGAGATGAAAACTACAATTCTAGTTCTCTCTTTAAAAAGAATTCTATAAAGATGACAGAAAGGAAAGAAGTTAGCTCTTGTGAAAAATGCAAAAGAGAAAACACTGGAGCTGCAAAGGTCTGATGATTGAAATTAAGAAATAGCAGAGTACACTAAAAAATTACATATACATTCCAAACATCTTTGCAATAAAATGGCTCCACCCTTTGAAGATTTTACACATTTTTCTAAAATACATAATTTTTATTAATGCAAATGACTCAATAATTTCTAATGCACTGTCTAGCAGCCTTGTTTTTAAAATGAGCATAATTAACACACACACAAAAAAAATCTAAATGTGCTCCACTTGTAAAATGGTTAATTAAGTCATCTTTGTCTGCATCTGCTCTCTGAACTTTGTGTTGAAGTCAACAGAAAAGAAATCCCTACTTGTAGGAACATTCTTACATTTTCACTGTAAGAGTGATTGACCAAACACTGGAGCAAACTGCCCAGAGAGTTTGTGGAGAAGTTCAAAACCCAGTTGGACGCAGTCCTGGGCATCCTTACTCCAGCTAACCCCGCCTGAGCACAGGGTTGGACTAGATGAGCTACAGGAGGTCCCTGCCGGACTAAGTTATTCTGTGAGTCTGTGACTGTGATTCTTTTCATTGCATAAACTAATTGTTCTCTTTTTCTCATGAATACAAAATATTGACAGGAAAGATTGTATTTAAATTACCCAGAGTGATTACTTTAAATGCAAAGTTCGGTTAGAAACTTTAGTCATAAATAATTAATTTTTTTTTTAAGAATTATGCTGATTTTACAAATAAGCCATATGACTAAAGATCAAAGTATCAGAACTGATTCATGAAATCAGACACTCCATGAACATTATGTACACCATAAACAAAATTTTGGCCTCATGCATTCGTGTTTCAATGGAGTGAGTTCTATTTTCATTATTACATCAATAAAGAAAAATTTGTTAGTGCAAAATAGATGTCCATGGTTAGTTCTTTTTATATATGCAAACATATATTTAGATTTCCTAAAAGAAATTATTGATATAACTATTCTTTTATCTGTTATATAGTAGATATTTCCTTCCTAATCAAAAACTGTACAAACATTCATGCATGGAATTGGAATATTTTTCTAAATAAAGATAACTCCAAATAAAACTAATGGTTGTAAGACACACATCATGTAATACTAAGTGACATAATTTACATTAAAATCTGCATATTTAGTTTTTTTATCTCATTCAGAAAACACTGAAAATAAGTTTCTGAAAATGGGATCATCAGTATTAGAGTGCTACCAATAGCAGAATAATTAAGAACAGTCTTTTCAAAATGTTATGACTATTTGATTGTTGGACTATTAAGTTTTATGTTTTGAGGGTGACCTTCTTCAAGTTATGGAGACAACTAGTTCAATTGCACTTCAGCTGTGGACAACATAAGAGAACTAAACGTGCATAATACATTTTCATTCCACCACAAAGTAATTTAATGCTGTTTTGTGAGACTATAAGTAAGTTTTCTCTGAAATTTTTTCTGTTGGGTTGTTCTATTGGGGAACACATAGACTCACCTTGCATAAAGTGGGATATTTATTTTAGGGGCTGGTTGTTTTGACAGTCCTTGTTGTATCTCATGTAAGATCTGTGCACTGACTTCAAATTTCTACAAGTTCCAACTCTCAAGTTGTTGCAAATATTCTGGGTTACAAACACACAAAGGGTCTAAAGCTAATTAATACATTCTGTAATATCACTAAACATGAGCTCTACAATTGACTCTAAGAGGATGGATAAACAGATGGACACCAGCAGCAAAGAGCTATCCTTCAGGATGATTTCCTATGCTTACTTAAATCTGGTGCCTTTGTTTTACTGGTTACCAACACTTGGACTGCATAGTTATTCTGGCAGTGAATGTCTTATTAGTACGTTTGTTAAATTCATACAGTGCTTGAAATGTTCCCATTTCTGGGCAGAGCTTCAGAACTAATTGCTCAATCTAGAGGCACAGGTCCCTAAATGTTCCTGGCCCTGAAAACTATCAGAAACTTTCAAACTGCTAGAATACAGATTATTATAAAATCTGAAGTTGTAATACAACTTAGATGACATGACTGGTGATAATTCCCATATTTCCACTAATATCTATTATTTAAATTTTAGTGAAATAGTAGGTTTTGGGTTTGTTTTGTTTTGCTTTAATCAATGTTAGTGGTCAGTCAGTCTGTCTCTTTATATTACCGGTACAGAAGTGAATGTAGCAATGCAAATCATTTGGAATTATTATTCTAACTTCTCTTGCTACTGAGAAAATGGATAGATGTGTCCAGACATGACGTTAAATTTCACTGACGATCATATTTCACACTGCATGACAAGTTAACCTGAAAATAATTAAAAGAAATTTATATCTTTATTATTGTGGTTTTGGTTTTTTGTTGTTTGGGGTTTTTTTTACTGTTTTCTGGTATAGCAATCATATTATTTCAGAAAACCATTATGTATGCTTCTGCTGCCTCCAAAATTAGTTTATTTACACTGCACATGGGGTTTTTTTTTGCTTGTTTGTTTTGAACTACTGTTTGGGTTTGCTTTCATATAAGTAATAGGGATGTAGTATGATTTTAATAAACTATAAGACTTGTCTGTCTTGAATGTGTCCACTTTTCTTTTCCCAGTCTAAGATCAAAATGAATTTAAACTTACACTATACCACCAGATCAGAGTTTAGTATAAATCTGACAATTTGAGCTCACCCACAGTAAAGTATCTAATTTAGGTAAAAGTTTGAAGATACAGGAAAACAGTTTTTTAATATTTAAAATAAATTAACAAAATTAAAAGAAAAAGTATTTAGTATGCAACTTATTTTATTGTGCTTGCTTTTAGCATTAGTTGATTTGCTAAAGCACCACAGTTTAGAAAGCTCACAATTTAAATCACATCAATGTTTACTGAAAAGATGAAAAATCACTGAAATCCCTGGATACCAAAAAGGTGTAGGTAAGTGGATTAAGAACTGGATATGGATTGTCAAATGATAACAGTTCTTTATCCCTTTCATAGGACCAGAATTTTTCAACTCCCATTTATAAGCGAATTTATCTTGAACATTTAAATAATAGCCCTTCAAAAAGCTTTTAGACATACAAAGAGAATAACCAGGGAAGCCAGAACAGGGTGCAGAAGTGAACTAAGGCAGAAACTGAGAAAGAACTTCTGATCATACGTCTAAAGTCTGGTAAAAAAAATACCCTCTCACTACAGAGCACTTAACCATGTACTATTCAACCTTAAGGGCACTGAAGAGGTTTCACATTGTATAAGACAATAGTACATTGTCTATTTTGTCTACATACACAACAGAACTGAAAATAATACACCTAAATTCTAGACAACAAGCACTTTTTTCAGCCTTGCTCTTACTCATAATATCAAAAGGAAAAGAAATTTCTAAAACTGAACATTACTACACATAATATGACATCCAACTTACTTGTAAGACTCTGGTTCTCACCCATGTAAAATGGCATCAAATTATATGGTTAGGCTCTTTCTCCTTTTATACCCTTAATACTCTTTAGTATTTATTAGCATTTGTACCACCTCTAGAAGAACAGATAGTGTCATTTTAATTATTACTAATGCTAATTATTTCTAAATGAGATATTTAGAATGACTGTTAGGAAGCCGATAGATAATATCATGAACATCCTTCCCAGAGAAATAGTTCTAGTAAGAGAAAAATAACTGCACTGTAGTAAAACAAGAGCTGGGAAAAAAAAAAAAAAATCATACTTGTATATCAAATTAAAAAAAAAAAACAAACAGTAAAAAAGGTCTTTGTACTGTAAAGACTTGTTCTGAATTACCAGGAGAGGGAGAGAGGGAAGGGAGGAAGTGGAGGAAGGAAAAAAAGGATCAACCTCAGAAGACAGGTGCATCTATACATACTCATTCATCTATTCATTTGTTCTCACATAAATGCCCTTTCACATTTGGAAAAAGGGCAAATTCCTTGACAGTCCTTTTAGAAATTAAAAATAATTTCTTAATCAGAAATCCTCTTAGGAGCTAGACACACATCCTCTTTCTCCCACGATAAAATCCACACTGGTCTCAAAGCAAGACCAAACAAGACCCTTACCCAATACTTATTAGAATCAATGAGAATCTTGCAATGAGTTCAGAGTGCTTTTGATCTTGCTCTATATTCAATCTTACTTGCTCTATATACCAATGTAAGACCAATATCTAAAGATAACCACTTTCTGAGGAGGGATGAAAGCATATTTGACTTAATGAATGTGTAAAGCAAACAAGAATTTCTTCTAAAACTTCAATTTACTAATCGTGTTTGTGATTTTTAGCATGTTACCATGATTGTATTAAAAGGGATTGCACTTCTACAACAGATTTGTTTTTCTCTGGTCTATTCTGTAATCATCCAACATGCTCTAAAAAGGGAATTGCTGTAAGAACGTGTATAGTTGAATTATCCCAAACCACTCTCTTCTCCATCTTTTTTCACAGAGTGCCATTTCTTCTGTCTGTCCAGAGCACTGCTCTGGCAGAAGAAGTGGAGGGTGTAGCAAGACTCTGCTTCCACTCCCTCTCCCTTACTCTCGCAATCAATCCATGCATTTTAGGGGTACAACTTAGAAATCCGAGAATCCTTTCTCCCTTGCTGTAGTTAGCATTCCCAACTTAATAGGAGTGAAGGAATCTACCGTGATGAAAGTTTTTAGGACCTAGCTTTGAAAGTTTGTATTAAGCACAATTCATAACAGACATTCAGTTTAACCTTGTGGAACGTGCATTTAATAAGGAAGAACAATCTTTTGCTGACATTTACTCTATTACATGTAAACAGCATCATTTCAAGATCAGTGCAGTTTGGACTGTGACCACAAAACATGCAATGGAGAAACAGATTGTAAATTACTTGATGTCTAGCAGTTTCCTGTAAAAGTAAACGTTTTCGTATTTGCAGGGGACGCTATTTACAGGTATGAAGGCAAAACTGATCTATTAAAAGGTTTATACATCGTTTTGTGTCAAGGACACGGGGTTAATAATAAAAAGATTTGTATTCTGTATAAAACCTGCCTTGACATCAATGGACTGACAGAACTTATTTACAACATTTAATTCAATATGATTTTGCTTTCCATTATCTTTATTTAAGCTTCTTGTTGTTTCAGTTGTTGATTTTTCACTTTATGATGAAAACAATGAATGTGTAATTGAAAAAGGAAAGCTTTGGCTAATACCAGGACAAAGCAAGGCGCTTGCAAAACTACTGTGGAATGTTTAACACATGAACACAGGGAGGGAAAATAGGGAAAGTATGGATTGACTTCAAATGACTGAAGTTTAGCATGCAAGAACAAGACCAGAAGAATCAGACATAGGGAGAAAATCAGCACTGAGGATCTCATCACTAAGACAGTTACACACAATAAAAGTAATCTATCTGCTTTTGACAACGAGAGGACTAGACTGATCTTGTAAGAACATGAATCTGTGATACAAAAGATTCTAGGAATGTCAAAGCAAAGAAAAATGGAGCTGGGTTTGGGGAAGGGGAAGTTGTAATTAACTGGACTTACTCTTTCTCTTTTTTACTTGCTTAGAAACAAGTCCTTCCAAAAATATTTTGAAATCAACTAGTTGATTCTAGAAGTCTGATGCAAAGACTGGAACCAGTACAGCCTGTAAGTGCTGGAACCAATTACCTCTTAGAATTAAAATATTTAATGTTTTTATAGAGGGAACAATCTTTTTTGTTAGTTACCTAACAAATACATTCACAATAATTACTATATCTTTTTTTTTTTTTCCCATTTATCACTTCTGAATGAGGAAAAACTCTTGTACACATTTTTTATTTAGCTAGCAGTAACCAATGGCCTAGAACTTCTCTGAATGAAGCAGTATGCTGGAGGGCATAATGAGATACATACCATATACTCATAAGATTATTTGAGCTGATAAACAATAGGGGATGCATTTTAAAGGGAGAAAGAAGGCACAAAAGCGTTAGCCCAATTTCATTTGCTGAGAAAAAGAAATCCACAGATATGATAATAGATCAAGGGCACTAGAAAGCAGCAGGAAAGGCAGCTTATGCACAACTACTAAATGAAAACTTCAAATAGTTTTTCAAAGGGAATCATCTTTTCTCTTGTTCATCAATTTGCCTCTGAAAGGGCAAAACACCGATGAATCCATCTTAAGGCACATCTGCAAAAGTTCAGATGAAGCACAAACAAAAAGAAGGAACAAACTGCGTGTGAAAATACTGCATAAAAGCTACAGTCAGAAACCCAGGAACTGAGCTCAGATAGTTGTGTAAATGTACTGTTTTGCTTTGTGAGGGAAGGAGGCATACTCCCTAAACCCAGAAAACAAATCTCCATAAAAATTGTGTCCAGGCTTTGTATAAACATTTGAGAATGAAATGTCTAGTGTGTATTTTGGAAGTAAGTTAACAATATGCTAAAATACTATGCTCTAGTAGCAAGGTGGCCATCATGTGTCTCCAAATTAGAAACATGTGTGTTTCAGGTTCGCATGTACAAGCAAAGTAACTGATTTTACTAGCTAACAGAGATGTACAAGGTCAGAGGGCAGTTACAAGCATTATTCTTAAAATATATGATAAACCAAAGATTTTTTTTAAAAAAAAGCTTAGAAAACGCTCCATCATTTAACATCTATACTATTTTTATATCAGTTTGTGGGTAGGTTGGTACCGCAGATCTGGCTAGTGCCACCATTATAAATGATAAAATGGTATAATCAACACTGCTTCTTGTTCTTTAGCTCTGTTTTGAGGAACAGGTTCTGCCTTGATACCCTTCTAATAAGTATGTAGCTAATGTATCTCACCATTGTAGTTTTACACCAAGATTTTATAGCTACACTTTATCAAAAAAGCCATGGAGCATTTTATGGACCCATCATACTGCAAGTTGAATTCATAAAGATTCACTCACTCTGTAGAAAGAGCTGCATTTCTCTTGCTTTTTCATTTTGGAAGAAGCTTTCTGTTGTTACTCTGCACAACTTGAAAGTTCAAAGCTTCCTAAAAGCCAATTTGACCTGGTGGCCAATAGCTAAGACTCTGATGTATTGGAAGATCATGAATTTGAGAGCATTTCTAGGTGCTCTAAGTTAATTTCAAATATGCAGTTTCTCATTATTTAATACAATGCTTGTGAAATCTAGTTCAAGGAATGGTTTTGGCCTGAGGCAAATTTTTTTCATCACCTTCTGCTTTTTTCCCCTTATTATATTATCCAACAGGTCACGAAAATTTTACACCTACTTCACTCCTTCACTGTAAGGACTCACAAGAAAAGGTCTCGAAATTCCTTCAGGTATCTCAGAGCTAGAACTGTTTACAGACATTAAGGTCATTTTTAGGCATGCTACGACCTAAAATGTGATACATCCCATTATCTCATAGTTGGCTACACAGCAAAAGTTTTGTGAACATAAAAAAACGGATTATTGCAAAATCAGCTTTCACTGTATCTCCATTTTCTTAACCTGAACTGTAACACAAAAAGGACCAGTTGAAGGAGGGAAGAGAAATTAAACTTTTCTTTCCTATAAAGGCAACTTGCTGTTCACTGTAACCCCTGAATTTTTGAGGCTTTAAGGCTTTAATCCAAGAAAGAAAATGTTAGAATTGTTCCATCAGTCAACAGAAGTATAATCCAAGCCCCTTAAACTGAGATTTAATACAATGAATCTGTCTTCTGTTTTACATCAGTGTAACTCCAGGTACATAAATGGAGATACTGCTGATTTACTGCACAGTAAATTAAAGAAGAAGAATAATCAACAAATGTAACCCATATGGAATGCAAGCATATAGCTGACTTAGGTAGTTTACTTTTTTCTTTTTTTTTTTGACAGTTTTCTGGAATAAACCTAGCAATATTGAAAACTGAGGCCTTTATTATTATACAGAGGTCATTGGCTGCAACAGAACAAAAAGACATTAGAAAGCTCTGTAAGGTGTACTGTTCCTTAGTATTACCATACTGTTTATAATGTGTATTCTCTTGTATTTATGTGCCACTAAATAAACACTATTATTAAAAAATAAATAAATAAATAAAAATCATGCTCTGCAAAAGAAGTCCTTAAATGTAATGGCTCTGTAAGGTCCTTAGTCAAGTGTCAACCCTTAGTATAGAATCCTTAGGGATTTTAATGGTTTACCTAGAACTAGGCAATGTAAACTAATATTTAGGGTGATTACATTTTCCTCCCAAAAATCTGACATCAGTGCAGGTGAAATGGCTCTTATAAGTGTTTTCTCTGGAATTCATAAGTGTTCTAAGCTTTCTCCTGCTAATACTGATGTTGTTGAAGATCACGCATTTACCAACTGGTTAGATCATCTTTCAACTAATCATTAAGGGAAATGCTTGCTTGGAAAGATCAGATCTGAAAAAATACAGTGGTGCGGACAAAGGTCGAATGCCTTGCTGTCAAGCAGCAAGAACATCAGGAGGAAACATCCTATTATTCCTTGCAGAATAAAGTGTATTTCTGAATAATTTCTCCAGAAATTACTAACTTCAAAGTAAACATTAGTCACAATGACTGTGATAAACATTAGTGTTTATACTTTATTTTGTGTGTGATTGAGTTGTATGTGAAATCTCCTGATTATACAAAAAGGAGAGCTATAAATAACAACTTCTATATCTGCAGAACAATAGACAAAAGAGAAGATTATTTCCTTTTATTCTCTCTTCTTCTTTTCCTTTTTGCATTGAATTCTGCCACTGCAGCAATGCTTGAATGGCACCAATAATTTAATAAGTCTTTCTTATTATTTCAGGTTTTTACTCCAGCAGTGCAGATAAAGTATATTTCATCTTCACTGCCCTCTTTCTTCCAGAAAGTCAAAGAATGACATATATGAGATCAAAGGATGGAATTTAGTGCATTATACTAAATTAATTGCTTTCTAACATTATCATTTACCCTAAAAGATCTGTTATGTGAAAACTAAAGACAAAAAAAGAGAGAAAAAAGGTAATACATCTGACAAAATAGCTACAATTTCCTTATAATTAACTCAATTTCACTCAGAATGGAGGCAATAAGATCAAAGACAGACAAACAGTTATCAGCTGTGAATGTCTTTAAGTAGTTATCTTCACTAAGAATAGACATATCCTACTAATTGTTGGATTCACCATAGCATATAGAGATCTAGAAACAAATTCTCCCTCTAGTTAGTGACTTGTCACCTTTTGATTTTATTTCTGTGTCACAACAAAACCAGAAAATTCCCTGTGAAACAAGCTGGAAATGAAAAGCATTTTCTGTCCCCTCACGTAAAGATACTGTATGTCATTGGCAGACTGCAGCTGGAAATGGTCCCAAGCTGCTCTGTCTCTAGTGTGCAGGTGTCTGCAAATGAGACCAATACCCTTTTGGCATGAATATGCCTGTTAATCAAGTTCAACAGCAGAGCAATTCTCTGTAATTTGTATATAGTAACTGGTGGGAGAACATCCAGCAGGCGAAACCTACAGACTTTGTAATTCTATAGATTCTTCTTCACATACATCCAATCAGTTTTCATATATGAAGAAACAGTAATTCGGTGCAAAGCAATCGTGTCACAAGACACACCATGTTTACAGCTCAAGCAGCAAAGAAAAGCTTAACAATTCACGACAAAGTCCTAACATAATATCATCACGCTTGACAGCTCTCAAAACAGCAAACACATTCCTTTAACATTCAAACCTTACTGAATTGTCTGATTTCCAAAATTTAATCACAGAATGTGTTTCATGAATGTAACTGCTTTGAAACACTATTAGAGCTGTAAATGCTGGCTTGCCCAAATACTTCCATGAAATTAAGTTTAACCAAACACAAGCAAGGACTCCATGATTCTTAAGACCTGGACAAAGAACGCCTGTGTGGGAACCCTGTAGAAGTGGACACTACAATCTAAAAGACCTGAACATGCATTTGTGCGTGTTTTCACATACTGCCCTTTGTACTTGAGATCTCATAGACCCGTAATTGCTTACTGCATTGACCTATACTGTCTTACTGTGTCCTTACACTCTCTGCCCTTTTTCTAAGCAACTGGTGATTCTTAGCTATTACTCTAAATGTAAATTATACGAGGAAGGTATTGTTATTTAATCCTGTCATCATACATCATCTACTGTAGTAGGACTTTAGCGGTTTATTAAAATTCGCAGATCTCAATAATAATATCAGCAATGGTCAGTGACAAAATTGAAGTCAATGATGTGAAGAAGGGGAAAATCCACATTAAAATGTTCAGTACAACCTAAAAACAAGAGTGAACTTAGAAAACAGTAAAAGATAGTGTGGATAGTCACAGCATTTTGTAGGAAAGGAAATGGAAACAGCAGAGCATTACTGAGAATTACATCGTACGAGAACAAGCTGATATGGTTTATTGGGAAACTGGGTTATTTTTTTTTTAAATCGTGATCAAATATGACAAAGTTTGTAAAAAAGTAATTTAGTTTAAACATCAGAACATGTAAATGAAGAGATGCAATAATGTTAGACAGACGTCAAAGCACTTAAACATGGTAAAACTTAGCTGTTCTCATTTGAAACATCATTTAAAATAAAAAAGTAAATAGCACTAAAATATTCTTTTAGCTATCAAATTCTGAGAATATTTCAGAGAAAGGTGAGTTTTCACTCTGTTTAAAGCAATGTGTCTGCAGGAACTACTCTGATTTGAAACTAGATATTTAATCTCTCTGTGCTCCAGTGATGAAAGATGAACAGAGACCAAGGTCAAACTGTAGTTACCCTATCATATAAAATACTAGAAAAAAGAATCAATATATAGCTAAAAGCCAAGATGTAACACTGCTCTGATTTCCCTTCTACGGTTTAACATAACGCTTGTCTTATTTGCACCACACTGGGAGCAGAGCTGCTTAAGACCTAGCTTTGCAATGGCATTACAGCTGCTTGCTGATGCCGCAGGAAGAAGATAAAAATAAGTTCTATATCAAAGCCTCCAAGTGCAAAGAACTGTAAAATGCATTTAAAGAAATCAATTGCATATCTCAAAGTTTGAAAAAGTACAATTTGCATTCTGCATTTCTCATGTAAATGTACACTAGGAAAAATAATTATAATAGTAATCCGTTTCAATGGAAATAAAGTACTGTAATATTTATAGTCTGTGCCAGAGTTATAATGACTGTGGGGCGAGAAGTGAAGTGTCTCAGCATGTTCCACATGTTTTTAACACTGTTTCTAAAGGCTCTGGAGGCTATTAAATTTAATGAACCCATCTGCTATGAAATAGAGGTCCAAACATAATCAGTTTTCTCAGTGCCATATAATACAGATGGCATTCCATGTTCCACATCCCCAGCAGGAAATTTTATGTTCCTCTTTAAGCGCAGGACTTTTGTTTTTGTTTTTGTTTTTGATGTTTTAAACATTTTTTGATGTATTGCATATAGCATTTTATAGTGTAAATACCATATACAGCAATACACATGAAAAGTGTTAATTCATTAAAATAAATACTGCTATTTCCTTGCAACATTTTTTCTACTGACTTTGACAACTAGCAATTAGCTCTTGTAGTAATATTCTTTGCCTAATGTAATCACTGAAAATTGCCCTAATAGCATAAGTTCCAGCACTAGCAGTGGAGTAAACCAAACATGTAATTTATCAAACGAAGTACTTTACTTCAAAAGCTGAAAGGTACACATACATACATGCACATAGGTGCTATCTATGCTTACGCATGTCCTTATTTATGTATGCTGTGTTTTGCATGGAACAATGCACAAATCATTCTTATTTAAAGTATCCATAGTCCCACTAGGTCATTATAGACTTTATTTTCCTTTGCACATCCCAGTTTTCATTTCAGGGGTCTGAATTTCTGTGTTTTATTGGGACACGCTGTACCATGACTCTTGTACTGGTGTGTGAGCAAGGGCTCTAAGCTCAAATTTAAGCAGCACAGCATTCCTTGCACTGATTAGCACCCTGCTGCCTAACATAAGTAAATCAGATGTGCATTTCCTAACGAAAAAAAGAACAGCCATTGTTACTTTGAGCTGTATCTGAAAGATAATGAGAGTGCATTAATTCTATTCAGTTGAGAGGTTTATTCATTTACTATCTTGAGCACTCATTATGTTTTGACAGTTGACACAGATCTTACTGAATTTGAAAAAGTTAATGTTGTTAATGGTAATTCATTTATTCTAGATCCAGCAGTAAAACAAACAGATTAGAACTGTTTAGGAGAAAATGAGAATACTTAATTATAGCAACTGGAAATTTTGGGCCACAGAACTCGTAAAAGTCATGGCTCAAAGGTTTTTTTTTTATTGGACTGTCAATGAAGATTTCCACAGACAGCCCACTAACCATCAGCATAAAGGGATGTTGCACCTACATATAAATATGTGCACAACTTTTTTTTATTGTGTGTACAAGTAGCTGCACTGATCACCACTGTTAATGTTTCAAGCACTGTCCCAATCTATAAGATCCCAGTGCAAATACAGCAGACCATAATTGCTGGACCAGATGGTCTGCAACTTCAGACTGCGATCATGCTCTTATAGAAGCTTTGAAAAAGATGAAATGGTCAGAGCTGTTACATTTTTCCAGGAAAATGAATCCAGACTGAAGCACTGATAAGAAGGCATTCCCTGGGCTACTTTCTACTTTTTCCTCCTATATCAGACTCTTCAAAAGACCACTGCAGATCTGTAGGAGACAAAGCAGAGCTTGAAGAACCTTATTATAAGAACAAACCTACCTGATAGAAGGCCTGATATCCATGCATGGGATTTTCCTTCCCTAACCCAATTCACTCAAATGTCAAAGCAAGAAAAGGCAATTCTCATGGGAACCTCAGAGTCAGTCAGTGGTGATGACATTTGCTGATAAAGAGTTGTAAATTATTAGAGATTAAGAGATGCTGGCCACAAAGGGAGGGTTAAAGCATGTAACCAAGTCCAAAGTAGGAATGGGAAAAAAGCAACACAGATTTCTAGTTTTCAAAACATTAAAAAAAAAAAAAAAAAGTACTGCCTGTGTGTAAATTTTCTTTTTACAGCCGCTGATTAATGACATTTCCTGACATTCAGTTCTGCAGTGATTACCAATATTTACTTGCTGTAGACATATATGAGCATTCTGAACACTCTGATGTATTTTAATGCATACCAGTACTACAATCTAGAAGTTAGTTTTGAAATAGAGGCCCAGGGAACCCTTTACTGTGATAAAAATGCTAATTACACCCACTTCTTATAATAGCACAATTAACTTGTGCCACCAAAGGTATTTGAAGATATCTCTGGGAATAGAAGCTAGTGGAAATGAGGTACTATTTAATTTTTGTTACTTCATAAAAACTCTTCTGTGCATTGAACACAAAGAAAACTGTGTGAATGGAAGAAGTACTAAACAGCATTTTTATACCTCACCAGAAACTCCTGGATGGAAAAAATGCCAGCATAATACCTTTTAGTCTGTAGGACTTTCTGTTATATCTCTGTACATTTTACACAGGACTTCACGTATACAGCTTCCCTTGCTTCTCTGGAACTGGCTCAGAATTCATCCTTTGACAGAGAACTCTACCCCAGAATCTAAATTTCCATACTTAAAACATTTGGATTCTGATGTGACAGCTATCTGAGAAGCATGAGCTTCCTATACTTCTTATTGAATTTCTGCAAAGAACCTGAACCAGAGTAAAAACTATGCTTACATAGTATTTGATATTTTTTTTTAAGGATGAAGATGAATAAATTGAAAATTTTGATCATACATGTCATAATGTAATTGTAACAGCCATCATAAGCATTTCAGAAATACTTAGTCTAGGCTTTAGCTCAGTGGAGCTACCTCAATTTACTGCCCCCATAGGGAGAAATGAGGCTCTTGGACAGGTTGCCTTACTAGCACAGTATCAGCTTCTTGGTCAGAAAATACTTAAAAAAATCTCTGCTTCAAAAAAAGAAAGAAAAGAGGGGTATAATTTTTTTTAACAGCAATTGTAGAATTCAACTCAAATCCATAATTTAACGTATGTCTATGAGAAGGTGGCAATAATGCAAATGAAGAATCAACATATAGTACTTTAACATTGAAGAAAATTATAAAGAGTAAAAACCACTCACCATTCATATTATGATGAATCATGACCTGTAATGACTCAGAACGTTTTTTTTCCAAATGAACTCTTAAATTCTGAAGCACCAGTCATCTCAAAATATTAAATGAAATGATAATTTGTTCTTTTTATGCAAAGGAATCCTCCAGTTGGAAATTGAACAGAGCCAACATGGTAACGTATGCCTGAATCTGCTCACAGCTTGAAACTAATAGCCTAAAGGAGATGAACTCAACAGTGCATTAGATCCAGAGAATATATTCAGGTACACTTATGAGAAACAAATTTCACCAGGTAGAGTCAACAAAGGTCCAAGTAGGTCAAAGTATATGCCCCAGTAAGTAAATTCTCAATTGCAAGCTTTTAAACAGTGGGAACTCAGGGGCCAGTCCAGTCTTTTCTTTATTTCCTGCAGCAAAAAGTAATGTTTCTCCACATTCCAGATGTTACCATAAGAATTAGTTAGGGGCTTCTGTGCTTTATAGATGATTACCCATAATCCCAAGAAACTACCTCTATGCATTATTTCACTTGAATAGTCTAATGCCCTGCAATTTTCCTTTTTCCCCCAACATATTCATTTGTATTGACTTGCTAGAGATGCACGTATGCTTAAAAGAAGTCAGTGACCACTTTAAAATTGCTCCCTCCCTGAAATACTTTCATACTTTTAGAATTCTTTTCTACTCGGGAAAGAGTACCTTTGGAAGCTTTCAATTAGAAATCCAACTCTGTTTTTAAGCACCCATTAAGATATTTTATTTTCTGAAGCATTATGTGCATGTAGGCCTTAGTGATGTTGACGCAGTGATATCAGATCCAAATGTGACCTACTTTTGAGGCAGAAAAGTTATGCTGAGACTGGTCTGTTGGAGTGCTGTCCAGACCTCACTGTCTAGGGCCCACCATACACGTGTCCCACCTGCAACCGTCCAAGCTAGCCCTTACAGCACCTCTAGGCTATACACCTGAACATGAACATGTAGTAAGACAAGCTCTTCTCCTATTAGACTCCACAATCAAGAACCAGCTGCCTGTCCCCTCACTCCTGACAGCCCAAACACCCTTTCCCATAGAATTGCACAGATCCAACAAAGTTTACTCGCTTCTAGTGCATATCAAACCGCCAACTAGAGAAGTACAAATGGAAAAGAGTCTAAGCCTAGGGAAACGTGTGGAACTTGGGATCAGAGGACTCTGAATCAGAAGACTAGACACTGGCTGGCATATATCATCACGTACTTCAATTCCCACATTTTAGCCTAAAGGTATCGGCAGCACTTAAGCTACTAGCCTAGTACAGGACTAGCATTCCAACTATTGTGAAGCTGACTTTAGAATTAGCCCGAGATAAGCCTGTAAAGACTACTTCTCAAGTGAATGACTAAACCAAGTTCAATGAGGAATCAGCCCAGTTCTCCACAGACCTAAGTTCAAATGATTTCAGAAATCTGTTAAGTTCCTCTGAGAGTCAGTGACACCTCCTAAGATTACGCCACTCCTATGACAAAAGACCTTTTTTTGAAAGAAATGAGGCTTTGAATCACTGACAATAATGTTTCCAACATGAAATCCTGGGTTTAAGGGAAAAAATACAAAGAATTTTTCTGATGGAGGGTAACTAAAACTGACCCTAGGTGCTGGCTCGTTACCTCTTCCAAAAGGCAGGAAACACTGAGGAGAGAACGAAGTCTAGGGGCAGAAAAAAGGAATTGAGTTCAGCTGCCTGCAAGGCAAGGAGTCACCCAGAGAGGCCTAGTCTCAGTTGCTTTATAATCCCTATAAAATCCCATACTATCAAAGGTGTGATCCTGACAGCGTCAAAGGCAACACAAACCTGACATACGTACAGGTTCCTCCACGTTACATTTTCTGCATATGATAATCTTGCCAAGGATTTCCAGTTCTATAAATGCCAGACTCTTTTCTAACAGTAAGCAAAGCACCTCAGAGTGTCAAAGCTGGGCTGAAGAAGCAGCTGTGCGAACATTTTGCAGACATCCTCTTACAGGAAAGGTGAACAGACGCAGGAATTAGATGCCTTGTTTTAGCAGCAAGATTCTTCTGGGAATATTCCTGAATGGCATCAAACACTTAAATGACCTGACTTCTGGCTTTCACAGATGACTCTGTCCTGGACAAATATTGGATGACAACAGGCTGGGGCATCAGGGGAAATGTTTTGTATCCTAAGACTATTCATGTCCAGCTTCTTTCTGTCTGGTTCCTAGTATGTTCCAGCCTAATGTTGCTTGCTCAGAAACAGCACAGCTGCCCAATTAGCTCTGATATTTGGTGAGAAGGGAAGGAAGAAGTATACTCCATGCTGTTAGGGCACAGTGACGCTGATTACAACCATGTATATATAGCTCTGAGAATCGAGCCATGGATGTTCTGACACAGCTGGATGATAAGAACATTTAAGCTGTCTGGAAATACACTACTATTTCTAACCTGGCAAGGTGCAGACAGCAGCCACAGAGGAGCAGGGACACAAACTGTCTGTGAAAATCAACAAGTTATGGGATGGAGAGGATTATTTAGATGGCACTTCCAAATCCAAGACACTAGAGATGGCCAGGGAATCTGCCTCTGAAAATAGCACTCAGCCAGCTTTAGCTGAGGCAGAAGCACATCTGGTTTGTTAAAAGGTTCCCTTCATTGCCATTTCCAGAGTTTTGTATGTGACTACCCTAATTTATCCTGTTCCCTTGCCTATGAGGTTTTTTGAGGGCAGGAGGATGGAGAGGATTATTTAGATGGCACTTCCAAATCCAAGACACTAG